>NQII01007474.1:31599-79362 GCA_002778355.1 Clitarchus hookeri
CACACAAAAAATAGTAAAAATAAGGTCCCGCCCCCTCTCTACTAGCTTTCCAATTCCCACTATTAAAAGGCGAGATTCCTATAGTCCATTCACGATCTCTTCAAACTTTTCTGAAGCCCTGCTAAAGTTCTATTTCCAGGATATTTCTCCGCCTCATGCAAACAAAGCTTAATTAAGTCTAGAAATTCACACCAAACGGAGAACGCACCATATTCGTGCGCACTCACTTGAATAATATTTTGCTTAAGAACTGTTTCTTACTAGGCATTATCAACACACATATTTTCCCACTGTTTTTATTCATATGAATTAAAATTAAATATTACAAATTATAAATAAAATATAATAAGTAAAAGTTTAATTGAACTAAAAGTAAGATAATTTTACGTTAACGTAAATGTAAAATACTTGTGACACACGGCATATTTAGGAAACAACCGAATACTTAATACATGGGGTGATTTTCCAACGGTTTGACTCAAACAGTGTGAATAAACTGCAAATAGACTACACTCTAAACTTAAATCGGTGAGAATTGAGCCAAATAAGTGAAAACAGTGAGAATTGAGCGACTGATAATCAGTGCCAGATAACTAATTAATATAGTGGTTGAATTTCACTGATTTATTTGCGATTTCCCACTGAATGTNTGATAATCAGTGCCAGATAACTAATTAATATAGTGGTTGAATTTCACTGATTTATTTGCGATTTCCCACTGAATGTCAAGAACGTCACTGCTATAAATTACTTGTTCCCAGATAAGTTGCTCTATTTGCCGGTCAGCAGTAACTTATCAACTNCAAGAACGTCACTGCTATAAATTACTTGTTCCCAGATAAGTTGCTCTATTTGCCGGTCAGCAATAACTTATCAACTGACTTTCAGTGAAAGATTTTTCAGTGATTGATATCACTGATTCGGATGTAGAGTGTAGAACCTTCTTTTCCAGTAGCTTTGCTATTAATGCATTCATTATATGTCAAGCAACTATTCTTTCGGTGTTTGTCAGTTTCCCCCCTCTTTTCTTAGTAATATGTTAGCTATACGTGCACTTTGGGAAGTATTCATGGCTCCAGTAGCGGACACGACTACCTAATCCTTCTCTGCATCGCAACATCCCTCTTTGCATGGATTCCTCTCCTTGTAGGCGTATGGGACTCAGCCCTAAGAGGCACTGAAGTCCCGTTCCTATAGTCCATTCACGGTTTCTTCGGATGTTCTCAAACTAACCTTTGAAAAATCTCCCTAGAAGTAATATGTTAACCTGTTTTTTTTTAATTAATTTTATACTACAAGTACATAACACTGATTAACTTTAAAAGTATAATATTTTTGAATAAATGAAACTTTAACTTAGTATCTCCTATAACTTGTAATATTTATTTCGTATTCAATACGAATTTAAAAAAGTGAGAGCAGCGATGTTTTGGCAACGGCTAGTAAGAAATAGTTCACAGTTAAAATATTGTTCCAACGAAGTTTTTGGTATGCTATTTGTAAATTAAACGTTGCCTATCGAGATATTTTAATTTTTAGGAAGCCCTGATGGAAACATATTTCATTGTTACAGTTAAAAATACCAGCGCAAAGTACGGTGCGTAGGCTCCTAGTGACTTGGCGTTTTTTTTTTCGACCGAGGAAGAAACTTCAAATAGGTTGTCGGTGGAGCGGAGCTTGTCCCCCCCCCTTTTTTTCCACTCTCTGTCTCTCTCTACCCCTATCTCTCTCTGTCTCTGCCTCGTGAAGTCTCGCACCGCTAGTAGTAACAGGGAAATTATACATGATTTTAAAGCTTAGCATCTCGCATACTTCTTACAGCAAAAATAATAATTTTTGAATTCGTATTTTACAACTGAAAAGAGATTTTAATGTTTGAATACTTAATATATTTGGATGCGATGGCGTAAGGGGTAAAAACCCGAAGTTGGTAGAAGTGGCGACTGGCGAGGCGAGTGGCGACATGAGTATGACATGGCGTGTTGCTGTCTGCTTTTTCTATGGTTGCTTCTTGCTAAACGAAGCGTTAACTTATCTTACTCCTAAAAATACTTTTAATCACCACATCAAGTACGTGCACGTTGTGTTTTTTAAACCTACTTAGGCAAGTTACGATTATGTGATAAATCAGTGTTTTCATGGCAGTAATGAATAAACTGTAACGTGCGTCGTGACAGCTGCGTGTGAAAAGTTGTGGCTGCTCCATGGTCGTTACGCCGGCCCGGTGTGTACGTGATTGCAAATATTGGACGTGCGAAATTTTATACGTTTTAACCGTGAACTGTTTTTATGACGAAGTTAATTATTTAAAGTAACGTCTGTTTATTCATCAAAACCTTGTAACAATGCTCTAGGTGTTTGAAACACAGCAGTGTAATGTGCTTATGTTTCTGTGATTTGAATGTTTGCCACAATGACAACAAATTACTAAGCCCAGCCAGAAAATTTTTAATAAATAATTACATAAACCTAGTAAAAACTTAATACCTATGCAAAGAAATATGAGCGCAATAAAAGTTACAGTAGGCCTATTTGTATGCATGTTCACCAATATCTTTTAAGTTTGTCGCTGTTGTGTACAAAAAAATAAGCTACATGAGTTGCGTGTTTGAATTTACTCTTTTTTTCGTTGGACTGGTTGCTCCTTCGTTTTAATATTTGTTACAAACGAGACCGTTCTTTTAACGAAATACCCCAACACAAATCAATAACGAGAGGTTAAATTCGACAACTCTTTCCCCCACAGTTGTAACAGGGTTAAACACAGTCGCGGAAAAATATTAACGTTTATTATGTAATGTGTTATATCGTGTATAAAAAATATGTGAACAATGTAAAAAAAATAACAACGGTGAGAACTATCGCCTATACAGACATTGTTAAAAAGTCATAAAGCTGACCTAAATATGGTTGTAGGCCTAAATTGTGAACATTCGTACATAATGGATTTTGAAATATGACAGAATTCTTTAGACACCTATAAACAGCAAACAAAGCATTTGACAGTTAAAACGTAGAAATCACATGGAAGTGTTTATGTTTACGCGTAACGGAAGGATAATTAATCTGTAACCAAAAGTAGAAATTTAGCAGGGCTTCAGAAAAGTGTGAAGTAATTGTGAATGGATTATACCTTGGCAGTAAATTTAACATTTAAATTACGAGCTCTGGTGGTGCAATCGTTTAATTTTATGGAGTGCACTGTACTAGTGTCGAAAGTGCTTCTCGCAACCAGTGAACAAAGTGCTGTGTGTTCGTTGCTGTCAACGGTAACCAATCACTAATGAGAGGTGCAGAAACTTCAGCAAATTAAACTGCTCACAAGTAAGATGCTCAAAACACGGGAAACGAACTCCTTGTTGAGTACAGTGCCTACCATAAATACCATTCATGTGCAACATGTCCTCTATCACGGACACTGGGACTGAACGGGCTAACGTATAGGAGGTATCAGTCACTGTTGATACTATATTCTGTAGTCTCAAACAGCTGCTGCAGTGACATGAATAACAAGAATATTTTTATTGATCTCGATATGCGAAAGAGCGCCATACCGGTACTCATTCAGTTACTAGTAATGATTTGTTTGTTACAACGCCTAAAATGTTATATTTGTCTGTGCCCGAAAGGGTTAATAAATAAATCAGTAGTCTTAAATAGTGTAGAATTATTTCTTTCGTCACGGAATTATATTTTTTAGAGCAGTTGAACAGAATTTTAAAGTGCTTGCGTGTGTGAACTAAAAGCGATTCGAACATAATTATATAAAATAATACACTGTGGGATTCTTTTTGCTATGTAAATCTACCTTTGGGAAGAGCCACTATGCATTAGAGAAAACTGCCATACCCAAGGGACGCGCCTGTAGTTCTCAACAAGTCAGAAGAACTGATGAGATGGGGTGGAGAAGCAGCGGAATGAATACCGAGGAGAAAACGGGAATGCGCTGAGAAACCCCCCCCCCTAAATCGCTGTTGTGATCACCAAACTTCCCACATGAGAACTCATAGCAGAAATTTTCCCACCCGTCTGACCCTGTCTAGACGTGAGGAGCCCATAATTTAAACCACTTATTTTTATAAGATGTACCTCAATGAGATTTCGGTGACATTTTCTATGTAGGGTAACTCAGGTAGTACTGGTGAGGCTAACGCAAATTAACACCTATGCCTTAACTGAACTAAAATAACAGTCAAATAAATATTTGTTTGTATAGGGCCGAAAATATATCTAGTTGCTCCAACAAAATAGTTCAACTAAACAACACTTGAGAAGCAAAAAAATTAATTTTGATCATATAACGAAATACACGCTTGAATAAACAAAACCTCTATGTTTGGCCAAAATAAATTATATTGCCAATACAATATTTATTGAATCAACTATATGTATTTTTTCGAAAATACAGCTCGAGAGTTTGTTTGCATTTTTTGTTACAATTATGATAGTAACAATATTTGTTGGTGGTTTTACTGATTCTTAATAATGGCCTAGGCCTCCTAATAAAACAATTTCAACAGAAAACTAAAAAGTAAAGTTGAGAAACTTGAAATATTTATTGGAGTACGTTGTACAGTATTTTAAATACAGACCCAAGTCTCTAAAAACAATCCTATGTCATCAATAATCATTTCAGCTGAGGTTGCTAAGACGTAGCGCTAGGGCATAGATGATCTAGGTTCGAACCTTAGTAGGGCTCCCGACATCTTTACATTAACCGAAACTGTTTAATGTACGTAGAGTCAAACAAATATTTAGTTGTAGGCCTACCAAAGCTTTGTTTGGGGCAACCAAATAATAACAACGAAATAATTCGGTTTCAACAACTAAATATGTTATATTGCCACTATACAAACAATCAACTAGGTTGCGCCAAACAAACTTTGTTTGATTCAACAAAACCCTTTGCTTGGTGCGGACCTCTTATCACGGAACGCGTTGAGCCATGAGCTGTCATGCAACCAACTGTGCCATGGAGTTCGGCGGTCATTGAGCCAATCACGGGATCTCCCCTTGAAATAACTGACCTAATTTCTTCCAGTTGGAAGCAACGTACATGAAAATTCCAGCCGCAGTATAACATGCCCCGTGAAGGTTCAAAGTGTTAACGCTGGCGTAGTGCCACTGATCGTGCTGAGCTCGTTTTAATTGTTGTTTGGTTTTGAAACACCAGGAGCTATACTGTTTTAACTAGATGTGTGCACTGAGCGAGTGATTCGACTCACTAACTCGTCAGAGAGATTCGAAACATTCTATCTGGGGTGACTCGATACATTAATGCTAGGGGCACCTGTTTTTCGCGAAACAATTTCAAGACAAGCTGTGTTCCAGAGCACTTTAGTTCAGAACCACGTTCGTGATTGAATCATTTGAATTGCTACGCGTCTTATCTGTCTGCCCGAGAATCAAGGACGGTCAGTATAGGAGAAAACTTAATTCTGATTGGCTCACTCACGTAACAGGCTGTCTTCACGCAAATACAAGCGGCCAATAGTCAAATGAAGACTGCAATTGTGCACATAGGATATTGAAGTCTAGCCTCCGCGTAAATCTTTTCGCTAAAAACAGGTGGTCCTAGTTATCGCCAAGGCACGGAGTTAAAATAAATTTAAGCGTGAGTCGGGAGTCGCAATATGCGCGATCAGTCCAAGGAGTTTTGAAACAGGCCAAAGAAGAATGAACAGTGTTTGTTAAGACCTCAAATGCAAATGTTAAATAAAAAATATCTGACTGTTCAAAACAAACAAAAATAACCGGGTATACAGTAATGACAGAGGCATCTCTTTGAATATATTTGTATTAAATTTTAATTTTCCGCTGGTCTCATATTTTTGCTGCGCGATATCTGTTTAATTATCTCTGCAACACAACTCTACGTTATATAATNTTTTCCGCTGGTCTCATATTTTTGCTGCGCGATATCTGTTTAATTATCTCTGCAACACAACTCTACGTTATATAAGTATTAATTATTTTTTGGTGTGACGTAAAGCATCCTAACTGTATGGTTTCAGACACATGTGTATTTGATTAAACAGTGTTGATTCAGGACAGTGGCGAAGCCATCTATAGGTACCTCGAACCTCGCGAGTCGAAACAGTGATTCAAATCAGTAAAATGAGTAAATCCGAATATTTAGGCTCAGTAAAATGACTCATCTTTCTCTAGTCTTAGCTGGCGACTCTACAGAATGGCTTGGCCTGCGACCATCCGCCTATTTCCATCTTCCAAATTTACTTATTTGGGACACAGAATAATCGAATACACAAAAGCGGAATCTCTTCACTTAAAAAAAAATAACTGCACGAGCGAGAGGAATATGGTCTCACCCTATCAGCAATACGGCAGAGTCTCGTTCCCATGCCACTGCCTGAAGANTTTTCCGCTGGTCTCATATTTTTGCTGCGCGATATCTGTTTAATTATCTCTGCAACACAACTCTACGTTATATAATTATTAATTATTTTTTGGTGTGACGTAAAGCATCCTAACTGTATGGTTTCAGACACATGTGTAGTTGATTAAACACTGTTGATTCAGGACAGTGGCGAAGCCATCTATAGGTACCTCGAACCTCGCGAGTCGAAACAGTGATTCAAATCAGTAAAATGAGTAAATCCGAATATTTAGGCTCAGTAAAATGACTCATCTTTCTCTAGTCTTAGCTGGCGACTCGACAGAATGGCTTGGCCTGCGACCATCCGCCTATTTACATCTTCCAAATTTACTTATTTGGGACACAGAATAATCGAATACACAAAAGCGGAATCTCTTCACGCAAAAAAAAATAATTGCACGAGCGAGAGGAATATGGTCTCACCCTATCAGCAATACGGCAGAGTCTCGTTCCCATGTCACTGCCTGAAGANTGCACGAGCGAGAGGAATATGGTCTCACCCTATCAGCAATACGGCAGAGTCTCGTTCCCATGTCACTGCCTGAAGACTTAACTTCGCAGACGCCCCACCGGCCGAACGAAGAAGAAACTTTACACAACACAACGTAACCGACCACCATATTATCTTAAGGGGCCGCGGTAGCTGAGCGGTTAGTCTGCTCGTCTCCCACCAAGGAGAAACGGGTTCAATCCCCGGCCGGGTCACTCCCGGATTTTCGCATGTGGGAATCGTGCCGGACGATGCCACTGGCCGGCGGGTTTTCTCGAAGATCTCCCGTTTTATCCGCCCTTTCATTCCGGCGCTGTTCCATTCTCACTCTCATCGGCTCTCAAGGCCTCGCTGTTATAAGAGTCGCCCAATTCTGTTCCCTCACTCACTCGCTAAAGCCCATGTGCCGCGATGGAAGATTCCTTGCAAGTTTCAATGCAAACCTGCATGGCCGCTTGTATGGATGGTTCTACAGAAGAGCAATACTTTCAAAATGGCTGGAATTTTAGAAAATTAGAGAGAGGGTGATCGAGTGTGGTATTAAGGATAGTTGTAATTTTGTTTATGCTGTTTTGAGAAACAGTGATAAGACCATTAAACACGAATTAATAGTAAATAAAAATGCCACGAAAAGTTTACTTATGCTAAAACAGCATAGCGTGAAAATTGTGGCAAACATTCATGTTTATATAACACATAAGTTCCAGTTATCAGAACAAAACGGCTTGGCTCCGAATAATTATGAAGTCGTGGGTTAAACTTGATTTTTCCTGAACCACAATTGCAGAAGTAAAATAAAAAAAAANCTCCGAATAATTATGAAGTCGTGGGTTAAACTTGATTTTTCCTGAACCACAATTGCAGAAGTAAAATAAAAAAAATAAAAATTTCACTCGCCTTTACTTGTGCGGCAGTAAGTATCGTGTGACAGGCTATTTCATAGAAACCTCCAGGCCTGCTTGCATGCAGGCTCGGGTGGCAGGTTTCGAGAAAACTTCCGCCCGAACTTGTGCGGAAATTTTTATTGTGACACAGACTCAAGTCACCTTCAGGCCAAATAGGTATCGTTCGGGTTCGCATCTCGTACATGCCATGGAAGTGCATGTCTCTTTTCTTATTGTATGCAAGTTTAGGTTTGTTTTACTTGGAAGTACTTCGCTTTCCTACAGTCTAATCGCAGTTTCTTTACACGTTTTGAAACAAACCTTTGAAAAATCACCCCATGTATGACGCACCTGGTTCTTTCCTAAATATGTCACGTATCACAAGCGTTTTGTACTTCTATTAACATAAAAGTATTTTATTTTTAGTTAAATTAAACTTTTACCCATATTTTATATATAAATTAAACTATTTAATTTACAATTAACATACAGTAATTAAAAACAGAGAGAAAATAGGTGTGTTGGTAATGCCTATAAGAAATAGTTCTCATGCAAAATATGTTTAAGCCGAGTGCCCACAAATACGATACGTTGTGCATTTGGTGTAGTTTTCTAGGCGTTGTTAAGCTTTGTTTGCACGAGGCGGTGGAACAGCGTGAAAGTATAACTTTAGCAGGGCTTCAGAAAAGTTGGAAGTAACCGTGAATTGACTTAAGCCTTCACCCACAAGCATGACCATTTCAGTCAGTCTCCTATATATGGGACGTTCTACAGGAAGTGAATTTAATGGTCTACGGGAGGGACTGTGGCTCGATTTATCAACTGAGCACTTTGCACTAAAATAAAAAACAGCTCTTCCCAACGCAAAACATTGTTTTATGATAGGTACTTGTCTGCATCGCTTCCCTTGCCCCCGTCCCGCGCGAGCGAGTGAAGTAGTGTGTGAAGGTCAAGTTAGTTGTAATGCGAGAAGCAGGTGGAGATTTACAAAGGCAAGCTGCCAAGTGTCACCACGATAAGCCTATCACGACTCGTGCACCCCTGACATTCAGCGGATTGAATTTCAGGGCGTATATTTAAATAAATGTTCTGATCAACGTCATTGCCTCTCTCAGCGAGACTCGGGATGCGGGGAATCTTCTAGATCGAGTTGGCGTGAACACCAAAGCCGCGACGGGCCTCCGAGCCGACAGTTTTGAGTGTATGGGGGATTACGCGACCTTAAGCGCCAGGTGTGCGAAGACAGCGAAGCGACGAGCCAGCAGAGCGTCGAGTGGCGGCAAGAGTGACCAGTGGGAGTAAAGTGTGCGAACTACGAGCATCGGTACAGTGGAGAGTGAGACAAGTGGGTGGGATTATGTAACTGGTTGCGCGAGTGACAGATATGTAGAATGATGGCAACATACATATTGAATATGTGTAAATAATGAGCGTGAATTAAATGACTGTCACCAATATAGATACATTGATAAGGACTTCAATTATAATTGACTCGGACATTAAATATTGCGCTCACTGAGAATAACAAGAGTAATGGCGTATATAGCTAGTTACAAGTTTCCGAATAGTCTAGCGACATGAAATAAAACAGAGAATATTATTACTAGAGACCTGAAAATTTCGCGGATTCCGTGACCTGTAGGTTAGAAATCACAGTCTTNAAAACAGAGAATATTATTACTAGAGACCTGAAAATTTCGCGGATTCCGTGACCTGTAGGTTAGAAATCACAGTCTTATCGTTCATGAGATATCAACGTCACATTGGTTGCTTGCTGTTAGGGCGAATGGCGTTGATTGGGCATGCATTTTATTGTAAATTTGTTATTGGCCCAGAGGTCTCGAAGAGGTGTCAAATAACGCGTGGAGCAATTGCAAAAGTGTCACACATGTACACGTTTATGATTTCTGGCTTGTCTCGAAATGAGTCCGCAAATTTTTCAGGTCTCTAATTATTACTGAGGAAACAGTGTCTAACGCAACTATATGGCCACTATTATTCTTAGAACGTAGGCTTCCAAAAAGTTCTACATAAGTGCGAAGCACATGCAGTTCTGGGAAAGCGTCCTCTTTGCGTGGAAATGCTTACTGGTTATTACTGACGGATTGAGAGGTCTTCACACACACGGAAGGTGCCACGTAATTTGTCTTGTTTGTGCAATGGTTTTTATTGTGTAGTTTCGCTCATGAAGATAACTTGTGCGTAACATGTCACTATGTCTTCTACAGCCAGTGTAGCAACTAAAACGGGTCAACTGGTAGTCATATCCAGACAGCATACACTTATATAAAAAAAATATAAAAATTGTACACCGGGGTGTGTATCTCTCCTGGAATGACTATATTGAATGACAATCTGATTTAAATTAAATAATTCCAGTGCCTACGTTGACTACAACCACAGGAAAACTACTCAAGTAATAGAGTACATGCTTCAAATTTGAATACATTTACAAAAAAGGCAGCAGAATTAAAAAGTAATATTCTCTATGTACAGATAAAAATTAAATAATATAGGATAGAACAGCAACAGAAATTATAATAAATCAACAGAAAGAATAAAGAAAATAGGATCATCAGACAATAGGATAACACATTATATATATTCTACTACCGCATCCTTGTATTCCAACTGGGCTGAAAATCATAGTAGTTGGTTCACTTTCATTTAACATCTCATTTTCCGCCAGAGACTTCATAAAACATACAGCTAATTAGGTCGCAAATTTGTCACGTGTTAAATTAAATTAACTGCAGTGGCGCCTAACCCTTGGAGCAGAAGGTAAAGAGGTAAGAGAAAGTTATAAAGAAATATGAGGCACAACCCCTTACGTATAACTATTTCATGTTTCCAAGGTCCAAGAGGAATGCAGCGGTAATGGCGACACACTCAAGAGCATTACATGCCTCATCGCCTCTACACGACAAGCACTGGATTCGCGTGCAGTCTTTTCACCGTGAATTGTACAATATGGGGCGTTAAAAGGCCCTACTTCGACTTTATTGGCGGGAAGTCTAGAAATAAATTTAATGCAGTCACATGTAAGAGTTTTACATTCATGTGTTGAATAATTACGTTTTCAAACTTACACAGCATGAAAATTCTGTGTTAGGCTACGCACATAGGCTCCAAAGTAAAGTTTGTACTCTCAAAGAGGCCTTGGAATTGTATTTCTGAGTCGTCTGGTATACATGTTTTTTTTTTCCAAAGAAACAGGATGCCACTACTATCAGTCATTTATCTCCATCGTGTTTTGCAATACACAAGGCAACGAATTTCATGCTAACAGCGGGCAGTCGTTCTATCATACTTATGTTTATCGAGTGGATTCACTACGACAATCATCCTCTCCTACCTGTCTTCATCTCTTGCATTCGTATTTGGGTGAATGTACGGCTGTTGAATTGGTTTTCGAATTATCATCTAGTGGGACGTTCTTCCAATTTCCCTCGTCTTTGTTATCTTTTCCTTTTGATATCACTCTCATTTTCCATCAGTCGGTATATACGGTCCCGCGCCCACGCTTCAGTCACCAAACCGCAACCAAAACATTTATCCGGAGTAATGAGAATCACGGGCATACACCGAAAACAATTTTTAAGCTTCATTTTAACAAGCCCCTGAAATCAATTATACGGCACGCAAGATCTGTAAGCAATGAGATTATAGGAAAAGAGTTCTTCCACTCTTCGGTGGACTCGTTATTTGAAAATTCTATTGGAGAGCTTTTCTATTTATTCTGTTCAGTTTTCTTCTTTCGTATCTTCTTTGTTTTCATTCCCTTGAGGAGAAGCAATTTACTTACCCTTACAGTAGTTCAAACGTGGGTTTAATCAGTCACTACACAGGAAGTAGTTATAGTTTATTCGTGGTTTCTCCCCACGTTTTGAATCGAACCTTTGAGAAATCTCCCCATGTATAAGGTGTTTGGTTGTATCCTAAATATGGTACGTAATACAAGCCTTTTATATTTGTGTTAACATAAACTGCCTTATTATTGGTTAAATTAGAGTTTTACTTACATTTTTATCTATGAGTGATAATATTTAATTTATAAATAATATCAATAAAACAGGGAGAAAATGGGCGTGTTGGCAATGCCTAGAAATAAATAGTTCTTATGCAAAATTATATTACACTAAGAGCGCATGAATGCGGGCGTTGTCCCTTTAGTACAATTTTATAGACTTAGTTAAGCTTTGTTTGCATAAAGTGGAGGAATATCCTGAAAGCAGAACTTAAGCAGGGCTTCAGAAAAGTTGGCAGTAACCGTGAATGAACTATAACAATGATCCAAGAAAAGTAATTGCTCATTTACATAATATTCCGTATAATTTATAGAAAACTATAAGTGGAAGTTTAATTTAACCAAAAATAAGGTACTTTTTAAACTAACACAAGAATTATATGCTTATGATACACGACATACTTATAGAACAACTAAACACATAATATATAGAGTGATTTTAAAAGGTTAGATCGAAAAGTGTGGAGAAACCGCGAATATACTATAGTATCTTGGTATCTGAAGAAGGAACGTAGATGTTGGAAACAGGTGCGGGTTCCATTAATATGCACAGGCTTACTTACGGACAGTTTCAGACTATTTCACTCCACTAACCGAGCTGGCGTGTTGTGAACATCGTGCTCGTAGCTGCTCTCTCGCCGGGATCTGCCCGCCCCTTGGGACCAGTGAAGACGAGGGACTTCTGCGAGTGCGGCGGGACCATGGCAGCTTAAGTGCGGTGACTATCCTGCAACTCTTCGCGTCCCCAGGTGGCGGATAGGGAATCCCTAGGATCTGCAGTGGCTGGGAATATTCAAGTACTAGTCCGTGGGCCAACTGGCCGGTGCGCAAGAGCCGTCGTCGTGGACGTCGGGAACCTGGGTAGCTCAGTACAAGATGGCGAAGCGCATCGAGCATGAAGCAGCCCAATGATCAAGACGGGGAGGGGGATCTCGAGGTGTCGAAACATGCGAAGTGTAGCAAACTTCACTGCTGGATTCTGTGGACTGCTGATTGCGGATGCGCGATTAATGAAATTGGAATGCATCGAACCTTGGAAGCATCACTGACATCAGACTTCATCCTGTGCCAGCGGCTCGCCACCATCCCTGGTAGGTCCCGAAGTCCCGCCGAGCATTCTCTAGTGCTTACCCAAGGTCGACGGACTATTTTGTAAGATGGGGAGAGAGTGGCTCCCTGGTAACAGCTCCCCGCCTTCACCCACGGCATGATGATCCTGCTGTCAGTATGGAAGAGCGAAGGTGGAGAATGTGCCATGACTGAGCTGTCCGGTTTTCCGGCGCCCTCGACGAGAAGCAAGAGCGGGGAGGGGGGGGGAGCTGTAATCAAATGGCTGCTGTCAATATTGTTATGCGGGTTTGCTAGCGTATAGGAATATTAACAGCAGTACAACCCCAAGGGCGCCTGTGCCCACAAGCCCCACCCCCTCTCTTATAGTTTTTTTTACATCATATTAATGTCCGTGGATTCCACACCATCTGTTTATCGTAACATTTCAGTAATGCACGAACAGTTTTGCGCTTCTATCCTGTCGGGAGGGGTTTTTACGGTGCATATGCCAGTTTTTTTCTCTCCTCCTTCTTCGCTATAGTCTGAGCTATAGGTACACTAAGAGAAGCAGTCATGGCCCAAAACGGTGACCATGGCTGCCCAATCCCTCTCTGCCGCGATGCACGCCTTCTTTGCATGACTTCCCTTCCTTTTGGACGTATGGATCTTAGCCTTGAGACGCAATTTGATCCCGTCCCTATCTCGGACGTACACTTAATACTTAGCAATAGGGTAGGTTATGAAAAAACACTTAATTTCACTAACTGGGAAACCGTGATGATAGATTACTTTGGAAAGAGTATAGCTTCATTGATGATCTTTGTTCATACGTCGGAGTCAGAACTGATAAGCAATAACACAAATACAATTGAGAAAATGTCGATTTTATATCCTAGTATGCGTAGTCACGATTATTTAAATTTCAAAGTGGAAGTCACTCGCGGACTACATAAATGAATAACTCTGAATAGAACACTGTTCTGCTGTTGACTACCACGTGCTCCACATTATCTGAGAAAAATATTTGTCCGCATGACAGGTAGCGACATGAACGTCAGTGGGGCCACATTAGTAGGAAATAAAGGTACGTGTTTTTGGCGTCGCTACCCAAAACCTCTTACTCCGGCGTTTTCAAATACTTATGTCGATGTCTCTCATCGCCTTGTATGGTTGCCTTCGTAAAAAGTGTGCAATGCATTACCGCCACCAGTTCGCAAACGTGTGCTACAAAGTTAATTTTTATCGCCATTCTGTTACCTGATATATGGTGCACCTAATCCACTTTACATTTTAATTTCAAAATATAATTTTGAAGCTAATACCTGCTTCACTCCAAATGGCCGTAATCCAGACTACTCAAAGTTTATCAGACGTCTACAAGGCATAGACTGGTTTTGAAATGAGTATAATTATTCACTAAAACGAACTCGAAAGGTACGGAATATGAATTAATTATGTGCAATATTAAGGCTGCAAAAACTGGTGAATTAATTTACAGTTGCGTAAAGTTGAACTAGCATTAACAATACATTAAATTCAATAATTTTCTTAGACGGATACGAATTTTATTTTAAAAACAAAGCAGGCAGACGTAGTTATGCTCCCGCACTTTCAAATGGTTAGAAATACGTATGTGAACATTGCTCCTGTTCTTACTCTGAGGCGTATAGGACAAAAAAAAACACTGCTCAATTATTTAAACATTGCACTTAAAAAAAAACTTTTAACCATGTTTCCTAATTCGATGCCAGTATTATTGTAACTAGTAAAGAATTATGATGAAATGCAGATAACACTCTAACAAACAAATTCCAAACTGTACGGAATAAATTCTTTAAGAATAATAGGAAATACCGAAAACCACACAAGAACTGTGATATACGTCAGATGCTAAATGCACCATGTTTAAATTTCACATAACCATAAATTCTACGATAAACTATCAATGCATTCTTATCCATTTGAAAACTATAGTCTTGATATAAACAAGTTAATTAGACACTCCAAGATGCCCTGCCTACTGGAATGATTACGTAATTATAAATTAAATTAGGTAATTAAACTATTAATGACCATTGCGTCACAGCGCTAAACTCGGACGGCACACTTAAATAACAGAAGCTACACTACTCTAAGGAAATGTAAATTATGTAAATGTTCTTCCTTTTGTTACTAACAGTTCACCAACAATAACAATTAACACACCTACGGTGAAATCCTGTTTACAAACAAGTATAGCAGCAATTTTTTGGTACAGTCTATTCGCAGTTTCTTCACACTTTTTGAATAAAAACTTTAAAAATTATCCTATCTATGATGTGTTTGGTTGTTTCTTACATACTTTTTCTATCAGAAGCCTTTTTATACTTGTCTTAAACATAAAAGTACCTTGTTTTTGGTTAAATTGTACTTTTAATAATTTTTTCTTTAAATTAAAAGAATTAATTTATAATTTATATGAATAAAAACATGAAAAAAAACATGTGTTGGTAATACCTAGTAAGAAATAGTTCTAATACAAAATATTATTACACAGAGTGCGCACGAATGCGGTGCGCTGTAATTTTGGTTAAATTTTATAGACGCGGTCATGCTTTGTTTGCGTGAGGCATAGGAATATCCTGAAACTAGAACTTTAGCAGGGCTTCAGAAATGTGTGATGTAACCGTGAATGGCCTATAGTTCACCTTAAACATTTTTGGCTTGAGCTTCAAAATTTTTAAAACACAGCCAACACCATCTCGAAGGACTAATCAATACTCAAGAAGGGTTTTAAAGACCTGCTTTTTCGAAATTCTCCATTGATAGGGATATAATAGCTATAATATGCTTCCGCTTCATTTCCCCTCCCCGTTTCACGCATGTAGGACGATGGGAGAAAAATAAATGTGGTAACGGCTGTTCACGGTAAAGTGAGCACTTTTAAAGCCAACCTATGAAAAAAAATATCTCTGTACATAACTGCATGTATGCTACAGTACGCAATGGTACGCAGGATACCAAGCCAGCAGCCACAGAGTTTAAACATGGAATCAGTGTTAAAGAAATGTCTTCTCAGTGCACCAATTTTTTAAAGAAAACCGTTTCACCTACGTGACATTTCTTAAGGAATATTGACACTTTAAGAAATCTTGCCAATTTTTATGTTTTTTTTTTTCTAAAATTATCATTAAAATGTACATTTTACAATATAAAATTATTAATCAATAAAATGTTTTTAACATTTCTTAACGTGGCAAAATTCTCTGAGAAAGTTGTGTTGAATCTGTTTTTTTGTTTGAAACAGTTTTCTTTAAAACTGCTCCATTGAGAAGGAATTTCTTTGGCATTGACTCCCTATTTAAACTCCGTGGTTGCAGGCTTGGTAGGCAGAGCCCTTAAGTTGGCAGCGTATAAGGAAAAAAATTGTTCCAGGACTTGACGTACTGAGAGTGAATAAAGGTAAACGGTCCATGGCAATGTTAATTTTATGTATTGCGAAAGGATAAAAAATTAGATGTAAAGTAGATTCTAAGCAGAGCTTTCTAAAGTTCTCTACTGTCCACTGGGCTAACTCGGTGGTCTTGGACAAACTACCGTCTGCTGCTCGCTGTCTTATATAGTTAAAACAGTATTAAGAACAGTCAGGTAGGGTGGATTAGCCACTCTTATCCTGGGTGCAACTTATGATTAACTACCGGGCGGACTCTCAAGACCTCGATGTTAAGATCCGCCCAAATATTTTCACTCATCTAGAGGATGGCAAGAACTTACACACGAGTTTATTTATACCTCCCATGCGCGTAAACCAGGTAATGGAAAACGGCGGCGGAGTTCGTATGATTGCACATATGTTTCGTGAACGTACTGCACATGGATGACAATCTATTAATTTTTCAGTTGGTGTAGTGCACTGACTTTAATTAAATATAAGGAAGGAAAGAAATTGAAATGATGGTATATATCAGGGAGTGTTTCAAGTTTTGATCATTAATAGAGCTTTGTTGCTGGATCATTTATCGTAACGGAATATGTCAACAATTATTATTAAAACAATTTTTTTTGTACTAAGCCGTGTTCCAGTAAGATTTTTTTAAAAATAATTTGTTTAGATTTTTTAAGGTTTTAATTAGAACACCCTGTTTAGCATGCAGCGATACTGTATGTTTTACACTACGATTTTGCTGATACCAGAGAAGTGTAAAATTATTATCTGAAAACCAAGAACCTCAGAGTTTTTAAAATGAACCGCTTATGGTCACAAATACATGTTTAAAGCACGGTTTAACTTTAACATCATGAGAATGAAATAATAAAGAAGTTAAACTGTTATTAAACAAGAATCAGATATTAAAAACTTATACTTAATGAAGATTTCAACATCTTACTTCTCCAAATAGTTATTTCTAGTGTGAAACGCAGTCTTTCATACAATAACTTATGTTATATATTTTTCATTTAAAGTGAACACAACTAACGTAGCGGTAATTTGGTAATTCGTGAGCTTCGAATATGACAAAGCGCTAAACGTAAATTGAAAATATAAAGTAATCTATTTTACAGACAAAATCAGTAACGTGATCATTTCGTTAACACAAAAGAATCAAAATAGAAAACTACCTGAATCTTACCTAATTTCATCATACCATTACAGGGTTGGAAACGCTAATTTATTATTTGCAAATTTATAGATGACAGCACAGTCGCAAGTTGTGCGTGGGAGTAAGAACTCAGCACTGAGTTTCCAGTCTCTGAGATATATGATCGTTGGCGTTTTAGCAAGCATCTTGCCGGCACTCGCGTTCCAGTCGAATTACTGGGTCGTCGTTGAACTTGCCTTTGTAGTGGGAGACTAAGACCTTGCTAACGCCTCCTGTCATCGTCATGGAGAACTCCGAATCCGGAGAAACAGCAATTTCGGCTCTGCTCAGTGGTGCAGGAGTGTGGGTGGCGTCACCGCCAGCAAGGGGTGTAAAAAGCGGGAAGGGGGGAGGGATGGAATTTGTTTTGCAAATTACAACACACCTCGGTGTTACATTTCCGTGTCTGAGACCAAGCATCTCTTGAGGCGAACATTCAGAGCAACTAAGGCTAACGGGAATAGGGACACGAATAGGAATGAACTTCGCACGTGGCTGGAGAGAAATTAATGGATAATGAAAACTATCTACTGTTGCTTATTAAAGTATTTCGTCACCATTTCCCTTTTGTCGTGACCTTGTACGTGCAAAAGTGAAAAGGCTATTCCTTCTTTGTCATAACCGCCTAGGCACCGCGCTCATTTGGCGAGTTCAAACCATAGACGATTCGAGAGCGTTCAGTGGCTCCAAGCCCTTAGAAAATATTTCCGTAAAGCTACGAAGAAGTGAAAGCAAGGAACCCACCCTAAGGAGGAGATTACACATACATATACAACAACATACTCGTAGATCGTAATTTGAGATGTAAATTTGGGGATGAATGGCTTTACACGGAAGGATGACCGAAAGTCACGTGTTCGACAGACACAAAATTTGCCTTAGTTTGGCCGACAGGCCAGCTAGCCGACTGGCAGCTGACAAACAGGCCAGCTGATCGAGACAATTCGGACAGATGACTTTCAATTAGGTGGCTGCAGCCCAAAATGTACTTTATTTTCAGTGTAAAAAAGTTGGCTCTTTCAGGAAACAAAGTATGCTGGGAAACTTCCCGAAGGTGCTGGCGATGAGTGTAGTTCATTAACTTGCCATGTAACATCAAGGCAGGAGAATTTTAAAATAATTTATAAGAATGACTACAGACGTTAAATTATATCAGTATTTCTAACATTAATAGTTTCTGAAAAAATAAAAATTCTAAGCTCTGAAAGAAATGAGCACTCTTTGGAATTTGCCCACGAATTTACAGATGTGAATATTTTTCTTAGGATTGTTTTTTATTATTCAGTTCTTTTGATTAGTGTGTCATCCGAATTTCCTGACGTGTTCGTTCACACTAGGGATAACAATTTAACACGACCGGAATTATAAACTGTTGTTCACTCCTGCAACTCTAAAATATTAAATAGTGAGTCATTGATTCCTATGTAGGAAACAATATGTAGGTGAACTTTATAGACTTAAGTCTCCACCGAGATTATTCGGTGTAATGATGTTTTCGGAATGCTTGATAATTAATAGGAATTTCTGACAAATGATAATTGATAAATTATAAGCCTGAGTTAGTCATAATGCTTACCCTCCATTCCCATAGTTACTTTATGCGAATTCAAACTATTGCTTAGGTAGTCTAGTATGTGGCCAGAAGCCCAATTTATACATCAGGTTGTAGGCGGTAATAAAGTAAAGCCCTAGAATGAAAAAATCAACCTTTTTGTTCGCCATTATTTGGTTTGTCGTAAAATCAACACCTTAGCTAAAAGGTGTTACTTTAAATATGAAACTCAAGGCTTCGCACCACTCATCGAAAATGCTCAAAGCCTCAGAGTGACCATAGAGATAATTTATTAATTTCTTCACTTGCTGCTATATTTGAGTGAAGCTTAATGACACAAACAAATGTGGTTATTTTAAGGAAAATTTTATTTATCAGTTTTTCTTAGTTGAGTGCCGCTAAAATTGTTATTAAAATTTTAATTATATTTCAAAGATACCGTCAGATTTTCAAAATAAAATTCACTCACGCCCTGGCGGTGATTTGCAAAACGTACGCAATAGAGCAAGGTTTATTGCACAAAATATTTATATTAATTATCTACTGTGTTGACTACGAACAGGTTTTCGTAACATTAAAGAAAAATACTATAGTTATAAAAATACTAGCTTTATGCCCGCAGTTTCGCCCGCATGTACTACTGTAAGCAGCTATTATTTTCCTTTGCATAAGGACCTCTTTGTATATCACATTAGTGGTTATGCTCTTAGATGCTAGGATGATCAAGTTGCTAAGTGTGCTTACTCAGGAGGAGGTCACATAGATCTGCCCATGGGAGAAGTAGTTCTCCCTTAAGTCTATCCTTGTCACTTAGCGACTGTCCCTAGCCGTTATTTATAGTCATAGAAAAACGGATCTTGAGGGGGAATTACAGTATCTTAAATTCGAAGGGAATTCGGATGGAATGAGTGGTATACGTGATATGAAAATTGATTCTCCCGGAGTACATATAGCAAAGACTGCGGCTTCGATAATTTTTTTTTTTTTTAAAGCTTTCACTTGGAGCTCGGTACCATTTCTGAGTTTTGGCGGGTTAAGGTTCCTCGGTAATATTACTGGAGCCCCAACATTGAGGAGAAGCTTGTGCGGTGGTAGGCCAGGTGGGCTAATGCTGTTGAGGAACTCCACAGGGCAATGTACTGCATCATCCATTTTTACAACTGTGTCAACAGATCAGTACTCCATTTCTATCACTTCAAACGACTTAAGCAAAGTTTCATTAATTACATCAGCATTGTCGTTCTTGGGGTCATAGTGGCATGCTCGCACAACCAGTCCTTGGACTACTCACTAATGTAGGATACATCAGGATATACATGTTCAAAGAAACCAGCAAGTGTCGTGCTGTACTCAGGCTTGCAGGTACTACCATATCATTCCCTCAGATTCAGGTTATATTCTCCATTTCCAATTATGTGTAGAATATAAGAGAACTGTTCATCATAGACGTCAACTCCTAAGTGCGTATTTGTATACACTACATTTGTAGCTAACAATTCTATATCTATCGGGTAATTAGCTATTTAGGAGTCCTCGAAAACAAGTTTTACCCCTTTTCATCCTCTTAATTTATTTATTTTACCATTTTTTTCCCATGTGGCGCAGTTAAGGCGATATTGCCCTGTCTTCCACTTGACCACAGAAAATAATAATAACTACAGACCCAGAAATTTCGCGAATTCATTTGAGGACAAGTTAAACTACAACCACATGTACGTCGAATCGAGCAGTAATCAATTGTAGGTGATTCGGTCAATATATGAAAAAAAAAAAAAAAATGGAAGTAGAGTAATAATATGACATTAACGCTTCATTCTAAACCACAATTCTGGAAAAACTATGGTAATTATTAATTAACTTAAGAAATTCTTTTTATAATTTTTCTACCCGAAAATAGTGAAATTGTGTTTTTGACAGATAATTATAGAAAAGCTACTTTGGCGATTTAGACATACAATAAACGTATATTAATTGAAGAACATATACATATTTATATGTGGACATATGCATATATATACATATATATATATGCACACGACATCGTTAGTAAAATTTCGAAAAAGTAACTGATTTGTAATGTTTCTGATAGTCAAGTTTCAAAGTTGACACTGTAATTATATCTGCGATGTTTTCTTATGGAATTAAACATAAATGAGAATTCTCTTGAATATCCTTTCCGACATATTTTCAATTTAAACTACGTATTTCTTTCAGGGTCCTAGCAAAATCTTTAAACATATTTTCAAACAGCTATAGTTGAAAAATAAATTAGTAAACAAAAGGAGAAAATAACTACGGACGACAGAACCGATATTTTCAACAGTGGAGTTATATAAGTTTGACGACTACAAAATGCACGCAATTTCAGTATCTTCAGTAATAGAGGCGATGTGGCATTTTATTTTATTGCTACCATCGCCTTAAGCACGCCCTCGCTCTGCGCCTCTTAAGAAAAAATATATAAAAGGAAGAAAACTTTCACGTAGCTAAACTTGCTCTAACATGAGCAAAATTTCAGGAACGAGACGTTATCGCGCACTTATATACAACCTCCTTTCCAACAGCACATGGAGGGAATAGCGATTGGAGGGTGGAAGCGGAATGAGGGGAAAGCGAGGGGAAAATGGAAGGGCGCATCAAGAGGTCGCAGTGGCATCGCTGAATGCTGGGATATTTTCCCCGGGTGGGGCTGCAACCCTCTCTTCCGTCCTGATACGAGAATCTTGACGACCAAACGCATTACCATGCCGACTCTTAGGCGCAGTACACATGCGGAAAAATTTTCTACGTTACTATGTAATTAATTAAATTGTCTTCTTCCTGAATTGCAAACACGGAACTCTTTGGCAAAACTACAGTCGCGCGTTCACACGCTGAAATAAAAGATTTGTTAGTAGCTACAAAAACTGTTTGGTTGATGCTTTACAAAGCGAAATTTTGTTGCTGGTAAAAATCAGATTGTGGTGCCCAGTAACACGTAGATTGGCAATTACCAACGCTATTTATTGCTTATTAACATAGTTGTTTATTAACAATATATTTATTGACCACCACCAGAACAATTAGTTGGCAGCAATAGCATTAATGTCATACACAGTAATAACATTTTTCTGCGACCGCAAAACTACATCCATTATATTCTGCGCGTGCGCTCTGACTGACATATGTGAAGTGTTCACCTTCTGACTGGCCACAACGCCATATTTGTCCGTGTTCGTTTCTTTGCATCAGGTTAAGAACTAATTCATGAGAGATATTCTTAAGAACAGCTTTTATATCATTCCTTTCTTCTAAATAAGTAAACGTTACACGCAAGTGATTCCAGAAAATTAACTTTCCATGAGGTGAAGTGTACAGGCCACATATTCGACTTATGCTATCTACATGATCCATAGAGTGCATTAACGTCGATCAAGGTGGCGCAACGGTAACACACTGAGCTCACATGTGAGCGGTCTAGATTTCGAGTCCCGCTCGTGGATAGGTTTATTTTTTGGCGACCACAGACGACATTTTGTAGTTGCCGCTAAATACTGGAATGACAAAAAACTTTTGTTGGTGCAAAATATATTTTGCGATGTCTATAATGATAAAATGATTTTGTGACCACCAATAAAATTTTGTTGGCCATCACAAACCCGTTTTTTCAATGCACAATCGCTACGATCCATAATCGCTTTCACAGAGGAACGAGAAAAAATCACCCCTGCTTTATCGCAGTGAAATGTACCGCTACATCACAGAGTAGATAAGTACAAAGAGACAAATGGTGTGGCGGTTCCTTTGATGTCGGCAAGAAAGTTAGCAGGCGCTGGTTGACGAACTGCGTCCCGCCATGTTGATGGCGAGTGACGCCATATTGTTGGTGTGTGCGGCTGGAGTTCAGGAATAAGCGGCTGTTTCACCGCTGTAAAGGCTGTTCACGATTAAATAAGCACTTTTGAAATCAACCTTCAAGAAATTTCACTGCCTCTACCTGCATAAGTTTCAACGGGCGCACTAAGTGACATGAGCCCAGTAAGGTTGGTAACGACGGAGGGAAAGTAGTCTCGTGTCTTAACGTTGATTTAAAAGTGTTAGGAAAACATACTAAAATTATTTATTTTACCTTTTTTTAAATTAATATAAGTGTAAGAATAAGCAAATGTGTAAAATACTATTTACTTTTCCAATAATTTCACAGTTTCACTTGACCGACGCATAAAAGTGATAAAGCATACGGCAATGTTAATTTTGCATAGAGTGGAATAATACACAATGTGCATACAAGTAGAACTTAAGCAAGGCTTTAAAAAGTGCTCACTTTCCCACGAATAGCCTATATTCTTATGTACTACGTAGCTACATGTCCGAAATCTCCTTAAAAAAAAAAAGACCGGGTTTGCAGGAAAAATTAATTCGTGTTGCCCCGTATTGCTGCAGTTGACTGCACAACGGCATATTCGCTCTTCTACGACTAATCGTGGCAACACTCTTAAGCGTGCTGCGCATGCGCAAGAGCATGAGCAGTGACGGGAAATAGGACGGGATATATTTGTCAGATTAAGTACGCAAATACTAATACTACTTTCATAGTTGCCGCTCACATTATCGTGGTGGCACTTATACAAGTTTAGTTACCCAGTAAGTACAGAATAATGCAACGTGTGTAACGGGCCACAGGCTAGGTTTGCGTAGGACTGTTTCCATGACGGAAAAAGCAGCAATAGTGTGGGACATACTGCCCCATAGAATGCTCAAGTCGTGAACACTTCTTATATAAAAACTTCAATATAAATATACTTATTACAATTTTAAATAATACATTTTTTTTATTAGTTATATATTTTATATTGATAATAAATTATATGCCACCAGGAAATAAGTACTTTTTGACGTATTTCTCACTTTAAATATAAAACTAATATATATTCGCAGAACTATTGCTTTGTGGTTATTGTTGTTGTCGCTTCTTTTATTTACTTTTTCAGAGAAGGAAATGCGTTTTCAGTACAGTTACATGACAACCTTCTGGCATTCACCACAACTACCACCAGAGATTTGATTTCGTAAGTTTTGTTTTTAAATTTAGATGTCGGATATGAGATTCTATGTTCACCGAAGCTTTCCCTTTTGTGTTTCTTACGTCCTATCTTAGAACATTTAAGTATGTATTATCGTGCTAGACATTTATTAGAAAACGAATATCGGAATATCGCTTTAAACTAGAATAAAAATTGGCGGAGTGCGTTAAGCCCCTGTCACGCTGTCAAATGTTTCCGTCAAACAGCTTCCAATAAGTTTTGTCAAATAAAGATGGACAGTTGTGACGTCATCTAAACGTCATAAACGTCACAATATTTATTTTAAAAAGTTGGATGGTTTCAGTTTCCTTCAAACATTTGAAGATTAGACCGGTTAAAAAATATGGAAGTTACGAAATTTATAAAATAACGATCAGTTGCTGTAACCGAAATAGTTTATGAAGATAATTAATTTATGTAGAAACTACCTGAGAATGCTATCTACAGTGAATATTGCACATAATATTAAGAATTCCGAGACATTAAATTTAATTGTGAAGGAAACATCTCTGATAAATAAAATTTGAATTTAGTACAGATATGAAAATAAATCACAGCATTAGTTACATTTCTTCCTGCAATGGACTGCATGTAAATACAACAGCAGTATCCCCGTTTGAAAATAAATTTTCAATAAAAATTCAGATTAGATACTGTTAGTAAAAAAAATTCGACAATGTGACACATTTTCAAAAACATTCAAAATTATTTGATGAAATTTATTGGTAAGAAAAAACTGATGGCCGTATTCCGTCTTCTAATTTTATTGTAAAATATATTGGAAGGCGAAAATTTGAGTGTGACTAGGGCTTTAAATTTTAAGCAAATATGAATAACTTTGTAGATGCAGTTGTTATATTACTTTTTTCATATAAATCTATAGTGTTAAAACTTTGAGAAATATGCCCGAGTCTAGCTCGAGCAACGGTAATGAATGACTGAGTGAACTGATTTGGGCGGCTCTTAACAGCGATGTCTTGAGAGCCAATGAGGGTGATTGAGGTTAGTATGGAGCAGCGCCGGAATGAAAGGGCAGGAAAACGGGAGATGCCCGGGAAACCCGCCGACCAGCGGCATCGTCCAGCACGATTCCCACATACGAACACCCGGGAGTGACCCGGCTGGGGATTGAACCCGGTTCACCTAGGTGGGAGGCGAGCAGACAAACCGCTCAGCAATCGCGGTCCAGCNATCCAGCAACGGTAGTATGACGGGGTTCTTTGCCTCTGAAGAAAAAACTCGCACGCATGTGCTTCCGCTGATTCGCTGATTTTAACGTTGACCTAACATGAACACTATGCCATATCAATTGTAATTTTAGTAGACAAATAAAGTTAGAATTCTTATTCAGTTATATAAATAATCAGGATGAATTGTGTCTCGTGTTGCAAATGTCAAATCACTGTAATTGGGCACAAACTCGCCAACTAATTGACCAGCAGGCAGCCAATAATGAAACTTGTAAGTATGAAAAGCATGTGTGGTGTAATTTGCACTAGCAGTATGCTGCTAAGTGGAAATGCGCAGACCAATGGAGCTGGTGCTCCTGTTGTGGAGAGTCTAGCTTGCGACTACCAGTAGTAAAAATTCTCAGGCCTCAAGAGATATTGACCACGAAGTAATTCATCATTTAATGTCTGTACCAAATGCTGCTCAACTTGTAGACATTACTTACAAGTACTATTCATACGAATAAAAAAAAATCAGACCGCATGCTTTTTTTTCATTATGCTAGGTAAAAATCACAATTTTAATGTTTTTGGAACGTACAAATAAAATAAATTACAGAAAATTTAACAATAGTGATTGAAAGGTCATGTTTTAATTCATTTTAAGGTAGGCCTATGCTTGACAAAATATATTTTACAAAACTCATAGACTCCTAGAAATCAAAAATACGCAAAAAAAAATGTCCTTATTTTAAGCAATATTTCAAAGATGCGAAAACATTTCATAGCGTGATTTCAAATATGAAGTAANACATTATCGTGGTGGCACTTATACAAGTTTAGTTACCCAGTAAGTACAGAATAATGCAACGTGTGTAACGGGCCATAGGCTAGGTCTGCGCAGGACTGTTTCCATGGCGGAAAAAGCAGCAATAGTGTGGGACATACTGCCCCATAGAATGCTCAAGTCGTGAACACTTCTTATATAAAAACTTCAATATAAATATACTTATTACAATTTTAAAGAATACATTTTTTTTATTAGTTATATATTTTATATTGATAATAAATTATATGCCACCAGGAAATAAGTACTTTTTGACGTATTTCTCACTTTAAATATAAAACTAATATATATTCGCAGAACTATTGCTTTGTGGTTATTGTTGTTGTCGCTTCTTTTATTTACTTTTTCAGAGAAGGAAATGCGTTTTCAGTACAGTTACATGACAACCTTCTGGCATTCACCACAACTACCACCAGAGATTTGATTTCGTAAGTTTTGTTTTTAAATTTAGATGTCGGATATGAGATTCTATGTTCACCGAAGCTTTCCCTTTTGTGTTTCTTACGTCCTATCTTAGAACATTTAAGTATGTATTATCGTGCTAGACATTTATTAGAAAACGAATATCGGAATATCGCTTTAAACTAGAATAAAAATTGGCGGAGTGCGTTAAGCCCCTGTCACGCTGTCAAATGTTTCCGTCAAACCACTTCCAAGAAGTTTGGTCAAATAAAGCTGGACAGTTGTGACGTCATCTAAACGTCATGAACGTCACCATATTTGTTTTAAAAAGTTGGATGGCTTCAGTTTCCTTCAAACATTTGAAGATCGGACCGGTTAAAAAAATATTTGAAATTTGAAGGGGCTCAGACAATCAGAATCGTGCACGACAAAATATGGACGTTACAAAATTTATAAAATAACGATCAGTTGCTGGAACCGAAATAGTTTATGAAGATAATTAATTTATGTAGAAACTGCCTGAGAATGCTATTTAAAGTAAATATTGCACATAATATTAAGAATTCAGAGACATTAAATTTCATTGTGAAGGAAACATCTCTGATAAATAAAATTTTAATTTAGTACAGATATGAAAATAAATCACAGCATTCGTTACATTTCTTCCTGCAATGGACTGCATGGAAATACAACAGCGGTATCCCCGTTTGAACATACATTTTCAATAAAAATTTAGATTGGATCCTGTTAGTAAAAAAATTCGACAGTGTGACACATTTTCAAAAACATTAAAAATTATTTGATGAAATTTGTTGGTAAGAAAAAATTGATGGCCGCATTTCGTCTTCAAATTTTATTGTAAAATATATTGGAAGGCGAAAATTTGAGTGTGACTAGGGCTTTAAATTTTAAGCAAATATGTATAACTTTGTAGCTGCAGTTGTTATATTACTTTTTTCATATAAATCTATAATGTTAAAACTTTGAGAAATATGCCCGAGTCTAGCTCGAGCAACGGTAATGAATGACTGAGTGAACAGATTTGGGCGGCTCTTAACAGCGATGTCTTGAGAGCCGATGAGGGTGATTGAGGTGAGTATGGAGCAGCGCCGGAATGAAAGGGCGGGAAAACGGGAGATGCCTGAGAAAACCCGCCGACCAGCGGCATCGTCCAGCACGATCCCCACATACGAACACCCGGGAGTGACCCGGCTGGGGATTGAACCCGGTTCACCTAGGTGGGAGGCGAGCAGACAAACCGCTCAGCAATCGCGGNGGGAGTGACCCGGCTGGGGATTGAACCCGGTTCACCTAGGTGGGAGGCGAGCAGACAAACCGCTCAGCAATCGCGGTCCAGCAACGGTAGTATGACGGGTTTCTTTGCCTCTGAAGAAAAAACTCGCACGCATGTGCTTTCGCTGATTCGCTGATTTTAACGTTGAACTAACATGAACACTATGCCATATCAATTGTAATTTTCGTAGACAAATAAAGTTAAAATTCTTATTCAGTTATATAAATAATCAGAATGAATTGTGTCTCTTGTTGCACATGACAAGTCACTGTAATTGGGCACAAACTCGCCGACTAATTGACCAGCAGGCAGCCAATAATGAAACTTGTTAGTATGAAAAGCATGTGTGGTGTAATTTGCACTAGCAGTATGCTGCTAAGTGGAAATTCGCAGACCAATGGAGCTAGTGCTCCTGTTGTGGAGAGTCCAGCTTGCGACTACCAGTAGTAAAAATTCTCAGGCCTCAAGAGATATTGACCACGAAGTAATTCATCATTTAATGTCTGTACCAAATGCTGCTCAACTTGTAGACATTACTTACAAGTACTATTCATACGAATAAAAAAAAATCAGACCGCATGCGTTATTTCATTATGCTAAGTAAAAATCACAATTTTAATGTTTTTAGAACGTACAAATAAAAAAAATTACAGAAAATTTAACAATAGTGACTGAAAGGTCATGTTTTAATTCATTTTAAGGCCTATGCTTGACAAAATATATTTTACAAAACTCATAGACTCCTAGAAATCAAAAATACGCAAAAAAATGTCCTTATTTTAAGCAATATTTCAAAGATGCGAAAACATTTCATAGCGTGATTTCAAATATGAAGTAANAAAAAAATGTCCTTATTTTAAGCAATATTTCAAAGATGCGAAAACATTTCATAGCGTGATTTCAAATATGAAGTAACTCAGGGTATCTTATTTCAACATGAATTATCTCATTTCGGTAAGCGAGTTAGTTTTTATTATTTTCATGGCCCCTAAACCCTAATATTGTGATTCTGGCATGCCATTATTCAATATAACTATATGTATATATATATATACATGCAGTATATAATTTTTAATTTCTGGAAGTAGTACTTTTAAGTAATGTCTACAAGTTGAGCAGTGCGTCGTACGAATACAAAATAATGAATATTTTCGTAACCAACACTCTTAAGAAAATAACAATGTGAGGTAATTAATCTGTTTTAACAGCCTCCCTGATTCTTAAATGATATTGTTGCATGTTCTTATAGTCTAAGCTAAATTTACGAGGGATGGTATTAAAAGAAAATAAAACATTTCTTGGGCGAGAAACTTTCGGACTCTCATTTTATACGTGGCCACTAACAAATTTCTAATAACAGTCCCCTCAACCCTCCCAAAACATTTTGCCCTGCACTTTAGATGTCCTTCGAAAAATGGGTTTGCGTACGCCACTGACTGCACCAATGTGTCAGTCCACCGTGAACTTTTCCAACTTCTGCCTCAACACCCACGTGGGTGACAAATACCACATCACTCGTCCGGGAGCACCGCGATGAATCCCCAAAGTTATTCAGGGCACACAGATCGCTATCTTCGCGCCGTATGTAACCTTCGTCGCTCGCCGAACTCGCAGGAGCACTCTTCGGTCCCTGTCGTTCACACACACACACACACACACGTCAGAACTCTGTCGGCGGTGTACATGGCTTGATTCACATCTACGCCAACCACGGTGTACAGACCGGACGGAAAACTTGGACAGCCAATCAGAAACCGTCCTCGTTTTGCGAACGAGTCGCACCGAAAAGTTTACCTCACGCAGAAATTTCTTCTCGCGTAAAGAGCACACTTCGCCGGTGTTTCCCAAAAGTCAGTTGGTTCACCAATTTTATACCACTAATTTCTTGGATAATGAACGTGTATGTAATAGTTCAATGCAATGTGTGTGTTTATATTGTAATGCGTGACGCAAACGTTAAATTCATTCAACGCTTGTATAAAACAAACGCAGTATGTAAATGAACCGATAGGTAGCACTCAACTGTAAAGTATTTTTTTTNATTCAACGCTTGTATAAAACAAACGCAGTATGTAAATGAACCGATAGGTAGCACTCAACTGTAAAGTATTTTTTTTAAGTATTCAACACAATTACAGTCTCCTGGAAATACTTAAGTGAAGATCCGTACTACAATTGAACTAATGAAATAGAGTGAGAACATTACAGCATATAGTTTGTTGCCCACCACTTATTTTGGAATCTTGCAACAAAACAGAAAAATGGTNATTCAACGCTTGTATAAAACAAACGCAGTATGTAAATGAACCGATAGGTAGCACTCAACTGTAAAGTATTTTTTTAAGTATTCAACACAATTACAGTCTCCTGGAAATACTTAAGTGAAGATCCGTACTACAATTGAACTAATGAAACAGAGTGAGAACATTACAGCATATAGTTTGTTGCCCACCACTTATTTTGGAATCTTGCAACAAAACAGAAAAATGGTNAGAGTGAGAACATTACAGCATATAGTTTGTTGCCCACCACTTATTTTGGAATCTTGCAACAAAACAGAAAAATGGTAACAGAAAAACTGCTTGCATGTTAACAACTACAGGTTGTGTCCGCTCTGTTTAGCGTGATCGGCGTACATGTGAATCAACCTTATGGCTGTACTTATATCTGCGCAACTCCTTTTAGAATATATCTGCGCAAACTCATGTCCAAGAAGACCCAGTTCAGCACCCGCGTGTTTCTTGACGAGAGATGGTAATCCCCGACCTCGTGGAAGGTTTTGGTCGCCTCCAGGTGCGAGTTATCAATCACGGGATACTTCCCCGCTAAGTCATATCACCCCTCCACACAAAATACGTGTTATCCAAGCACAGAGTCGATAAATAAACAGAGACGAAATGGCGTGGAGGTTTCTTTGATGTGGGTGTACTCATTCTCACATTGCTGCGCGAAGCTTTGGGAAAGATCCTTGTCTCTGACTGACTACTAGGTATTGCGTAAGGTTCCCTAACGGCCGGGAAGCTAGCTGGCAAGTAGATATAGGCTATTCATTGTAAAGTGAGCACTTTTTGAAGCCCTCTCATTTGGAATAATAATCCTACTAATATTATAAATGCGAAAGGCTGCGTGCATGATTGTTACCACTCAGCTCCGGAGCGGCTGAACGGATTTTGATGAAATTTGGTATGTAGGTACTTAGGTCCTGGATTAGGACATGCGATAATTTTTATCCCGGAAAATTGTACGGTGTGGAATGACAACAAAACATAATTCTGCAACGGTTGGGAACGTGACCGAAATATTTTTTTCTTCTGGTGTCAGAGTTTATCAGGCCGTCCAAGGAACTCTAAAATGGCTTAACGACTGCTATCAATCGATAACAACCAGGACCGAATATTTAAGGTACCCTCCGAAGCCCGGAAGCGCTCAGATGTTATGCCGCTAAACGGTCACCCATCCAAATGTGTGCCGCTGGGAACGTTGNCCCGGAAGCGCTCAGATGTTATGCCGCTAAACGGTCACCCATCCAAATGTGTGCCGCTGGGAACGTTGCTTAACTATCGATTAAGATCCCTCAGCCAAGCGCAAAAAGTAGTGCCTTGGTACACTTATTTCTGAAGCTACAACTTGATGAAACTCACGTTTTGATTTTCATACATTGACGCTGGAAAGCGGAAATGTGGTAACTACGCGATAGTTGCACAGATACACTCCAAAACAATACCCTACTTCCTGGCTATCGGTAAAAAAATATTTCCTTCCTTTTGGGTTGCCGTAATCAGTTACAAAAACCTAGGCCAACATAGTGTAATATTATAATTCTGTTTTCACATAAATGAATTGTCTTTTCCCAATTTATTTATTAGTGTATCACTGTAAAACTCAATTGTACCCGTGCGAAGCTAGTCATTAAATGTATTTTATTGTAGCTTTAGACGTAAACCTTTGAGTGGGGTGACATATATACACTGTGTTCATCATTTACGCAGAAATATTTATTTAAAATAAGAGGTGGAAGAATAAAAAAATGGCTGATAGGAAAAAAGTAACTAGGGTCTTAAAAGTGCTCGCTTTACCGTGAACAGACTATAGCCAGGCATTGACTGGCGAAGGGCGTTCCAACATGTTGTTAGCCAGTTACATTTTTTCTGGCGTGTGCGGCTAGAGTGATGAGATTTAGGTGGCTCTTAGCATCGAGGTCTTGGAGAACCGATGACGGTGAAGTGAGGTGAGTATGGAACAGCTCTGGAATGCAAGGGGGAGAATGGGAGATTCCCGAGAAAACCCGCCGACCAACGGCATCGTCTGGCACGATGCGAAAACCCGGGAGTGATCCCTCCGGGAATCGAACCCGGTTTTCCTGGGCGGGAGGCGAGTGGTCTAACCACTACACCACCGCGACCCCTTCTGAGGCTAGAGTTCGCGTTATAAGCGGTTGTTTCGCCTCTGTATTCCTAAGTACTCTGTAATCCGAGGCTGGACTCCTCTCCTTGCAGAGGCGTGAGTCACGAAGGCCGCTGGCTGGCGACTGGGGGTGGGAGGAAAAGGCGTGAGAAACAGACCGCCGGACCACGCCCATAACCAGGGAGGGGAAGGGCGATACTGAATATGCCCTATGCTGGTGGTGTTGAAAATATCGCACGCTCTATATACCAACATCAACATAACTTTAATAAACGTTTTAATTTGGCATATAACTTAGTTTTCAGTGATAAATTACTCGTCTAAACAATGCAAATCTTAATCATTATAGTCCTACTTATTTTGAAAAAATGTGTGTTGATATCACATTTGTTTTTTGTTTTATTCACTATTTGCGCTTATATTAATGAGTTTAAAATTGATTTTGGAGGCATAACTGCTTAGCACGAGTCTGTATGTTCTATGTCGATGCGCGCTTGCTTCACAAAAATTTTGAAAATACGATGGGTAATATAAATTAGAAATGCAAAATGCTTGGTACCCTTACTGTTTCAACTTGTTGGAAGAAGTTACTAAGAAAAATAATTAATGCCCTATTTACATGCTTCTAAAACTGAAACACTGACACGACAGTAGTAGGTGACTTCCTGCAGAAAAAAAACGATAATTTTTAATACAAATCAGCAAAAAAGCTCAAAAGAAGGTAAAAGCTGTGCAGTTTGACAAACAAGCGCTGACCTACGAGATAAATTTTCAAGTACAAAAATGGTTTGTACTATTACCATACAATATTTACCTTCCCTGCTTCCTCTACCGACCCACCCAAAGTCCATTGCAAATAAGGACGACAGTGTAACATGACAGCGCCGTAATTTCTCCATTCCGTATTCTGTGTCCACAACACCTTGTTATCTTATAACATCACATAATAATGCTAGAGAATGTATGGTTGTATTTCATGGTGTGTTTACTGTGTCTTGACTGTTTTAGTAAAAAAAAAATAAAATTACATTTAAAGCATTTTATTGCAAACGTCGAAAGTATTTACCAGATACATAGGAAACGGTGACAGCTAGGTAACAGTTACTACTGCTGCTACTTTTCCGTGAAGATGACATAGACTAAAAAACGGCGTGGATTATATTTCAGGTTAGAATACTGTTTATTAAATAAGTGCTTTGAGATGTTTTTATACTTCGTCTAACCAATTTGTAATGCCGTTTGATTAAATTCAAATGTTTATATGTATGTTATGAATATAATAGTGCTTGTCATTTAAAAATTAAGATATAAAGAAACACGTCCATCANAAATGTTTATATGTATGTTATGAATATAATAGTGCTTGTCATTTAAAAATTAAGATATAAAGAAACACGTCCATCACTGTTTATGTTGCTTTAGCGTAGGTCAATGTTGGGTACATGCGCAGAAAACGAATAATCGGTCTACCTCATCTTTAGTGTATGGAAGATTGAGGCTGCAGTGTCTTCCAAAAAGTTAGAACAAAATACGGCAGTGACCCGGCTACAACCCAGAAGCCAAGAACACATTAGCAGTGAGCTTGCCAACCTGAGTAGAACAAACCCTCGACGTGACCTGCTGTGCTGGTGAGCAGACTGTGCATTATCAAGCCCAGACCCTACCGNCTGAGTATAACAAACCCTCGACGTGACCTGCTGTGCTGGTGAGCAGACTGTGCATTATCAAGCCCAGACCCTACCAGTCAGGTGCCACGGTGGCTGAGCGGTTAGACTACTCGCCTCCCACCAAGGCGAACCGGGTTCAATCTCCGACCGGTTCACTCCGGATTTTCGCAAGTGGGAATCGTGCCGAACGGTGCCGATGGTCGGCGGATTTTCTCGGGGATCACCCGTTTCCCCCGCTCATTCATTCCGGCGCGGCTCAACACTCACCTCACTTCACCCACATCGGCTCTCAAGACCTCGCTGTTAAGTCCCTCGACTTCACTTCACTCCCCTATCGGCGTTTCGAAAGGCCGCCGTGTAACGTGAGCCCGCGGCACCGAGCACCCGAGTTTCGACGCCCTTAACATATTCACGCTATTATTCACGAGGTTGGCCGGCGCGGCACTGGGGCAGGGGTCCTCCCGGTGATTAATAGGCGCGGGCCGGCTCCTCCCCGCGACACGCGAGCTGACGTCACAATCAATATTGCAGCACGCTCGGTCCGTCCGTCGACACGTGTGTATGGTTGAGGGACCGGCTGTATCTCCCACAGGATCTTGCCCTACATTTAAGTGGCTACACGATAAAAAAAAACATAGCGAGTAGCAAGGCTAGAGACTTCAATAGTCCGTCGCATCCATCAGCCGTCCCTCCACCCCGCGGTCACGTGATCTTCAACCAATCGCAGGGCAACAATTTTTTTCCTATCCGTCCATCAGTCAAATATTTAAAAAAAAATTTAACTTTCAACGGACGGGCAGATGAACCACCGCCTTATGACGACATTCCTTTTAACCGGAATACGCAATTTGAAATAAAATGCAAGGCGATGGANCAGATGAACCACCGCCTTATGACGACATTCCTTTTAACCGGAATACGCAATTTGAAATAAAATGCAAGGCGATGGATCTGTGTTTATTAATCTTTGGTGGCAAATTCAAGAATTTAAAATGGAACAAAAAATTCGTACATATTCTTGTCTCGTAAAAAAATTATTTTCNTTTGGTGGCAAATTCAAGAATTTAAAATGGAACAAAAAATTCGTACATATTCTTGTCTCGTAAAAAAATTATTTTACAAAAATGTTTCTCTCATGAAAATGCATTTCCAACCAAAATGTATCTCTAACTAAAGAAAGATAGCGATGTTTAGTAGTCACACTGAACATTTGCTGAACAGAAAGGATTGATGGACGACGGATTATTGTGAATTGCTTTCAACTGACGGACCAAAACGATAGACTGATAGCTGATTGTCGGGCAGATGGACGACTGATGGATGAAACGGACTATTGTGAATACAGCTTAAGAAGCATGCAGTATATATTTTCCCAGAGCATTGCACAGTAAAAAAATGTCTGTTTGGACAATTATGGACATACGTTATTGCAATCACTTAGTTGTAGCCTCAGAAAATCTACTACGACGTGTTTGCAATGGCGAATGTCCATAACTGTTAAAAAAAAAAATCAATTAACCCCATTGCAAGAATCATAGGAAAAAAAACAGATTCCGTAACATTTACAAACAATTTTTTTTTTGGAAAATAGTTGCCAAAAATATACTTGTAACACACTAAAACTGAAATATCGTATATTTGACAAACATTCTTTTAAGAAACGTATAAAATTGTTTACTTAGCTCCACGTCTACAATTAACTTNTTGTAACACACTAAAACTGAAATATCGTATATTTGACAAACATTCTTTTAAGAAACGTATAAAATTGTTTACTTAGCTCCACGTCTACAATTAACTTGAAGTCTACCATATTTACTTTTTGAAATTTAACATTAGTTTTACGCACTCCTGATTAACGTACTATTACATTTGCTCTAATACACATGTAGTGTTACCAAAATAAACTTGGCAACTAGTTACTATAAAATTCTTTGTAAAGTACAGAATTGTTTTTTTTNGTTAGCCAGTTACATTTTTTCTGGCGTGTGCGGCTAGAGTGATGAGATTTAGGTGGCTCTTAGCATCGAGGTCTTGGAGAACCGATGACGGTGAAGTGAGGTGAGTATGGAACAGCTCTGGAATGCAAGGGGGAGAATGGGAGATTCCCGAGAAAACCCGCCGACCAACGGCATCGTCTGGCACGATGCGAAAACCCGGGAGTGATCCCTCCGGGAATCGAACCCGGTTGTCCTGGGCGGGAGGCGAGTGGTCTAACCACTACACCACCGCGACCCCTTCTGAGGCTAGAGTTCGCGTTATAAGCGGTTGTTTCGCCTCTGTATTCCTAAGTACTCTGTAATCCGAGGCTGGACTCCTCTCCTTGCAGAGGCGTGAGTCACGAAGGCCGCTGGCTGGCGACTGGGGGTGGGAGGAAAAGGCGTGAGAAACAGACCGCCGGACCACGCCCATAACCAGGGAGGGGAAGGGCGATACTGAATATGCCCTATGCTGGTGGTGTTGAAAATATCGCACGCTCTATATACCAACATCAACATAACTTTAATAAACGTTTTAATTTGGCATATAACTTAGTTTTCAGTGATAAATTACTCGTCTAAACAATGCAAATCTTAATCATTATAGTTCTACTTATTTTGAAAAAATGTGTGTTGATATCACATTTGTTTTTTGTTTTATTCACTATTTGCGCTTATATTAATGAGTTTAAAATTGATTTTGGAGGCATAACTGCTTAGCACGAGTCTGTATGTTCTATGTCGATGCGCGCTTGCTTCACAAAAATTTTGAAAATACGATGGGTAATATAAACCAGAAATGCAAAATGCTTGGTACCCTTACTGTTTCAACTTGTTGGAAGAAGGTACTAAGAAAAATCATTAATGCCCTATTTACATGCTTCTAAAACTGAAACACTGACACGACAGTAGTAGGTGACTTCCTGCAGAAAAAAAACGATAATTTTTAATACAAATCAGCAAAAAAGCTCAAAAGAAGGTAAAAGCTGTGCAGTTTGACAAACAAGCGCTGACCTACGAGATAAATTTTCAAGTACAAAAATGGTTTGTACTATTACCATACAATATTTACCTTCCCTGCTTCCTCTACCGACCCACCCAAAGTCCATTGCAAATAAGGACGACAGTGTAACATGACAGCGCCGTAATTTCTCCATTCCGTATTCTGTGTCCACAACACCTTGTTATCTTATAACATCACATAATAATGCTAGAGAATGTATGGTTGTATTTCATGGTGTGTTTACTGTGTCTTGACTGTTTTAGTAAAAAAAAAATAAAATTACATTTAAAGCATTTTATTGCAAACGTCGAAAGTATTTACCAGATACATAGGAAACGGTGACAGCTAGGTAACAGTTACTACTGCTGCTACTTTTCCGCGAAGATGACATAGACTAAAAAACGGCGTGGATTATATTTCAGGTTAGAATACTGTTTATTAAATAAAGGCTTTGAGATGTTTTTATACTTCGTCTAACCAATTTGTAATGCCGTTTGATTAAATTAAAATGTTTATATGTATGTTATGAATATAATAGTGCTTGTCATTTAAAAATTAAGATATAAAGAAACACGTCCATCACTGTTTATGTTGCTTTAGCGTAGGTCAATGTTGGGTACATGCGCAGAAAACGAATAATCGGTCTACCTCATCTTTAGTGTATGGAAGATTGAGGCTGCAGTGTCTTCCAAAAAGTTAGAACAAAATACGGCAGTGACCCGGCTACAACCCAGAAGCCAAGAACACATTAGCAGTGAGCTTGCCAACCTGAGTAGAACAAACCCTCGACGTGACCTGCTGTGCTGGTGAGCAGACTGTGCATTATCAAGCCCAGACCCTACCGGCCAGGTGCCACGGTGGCTGAGCGGTTAGACTACTCGCCTCCCACCAAGGCGAACCAGGTTCAATCTCCGACCGGTTCACTCCGGATTTTCGCAAGTGGGAATCGTGCCGAACGGTGCCGATGGTCGGCGGATTTTCTCGGGGATCACCCGTTTCCCCCGCTCATTCATTCCGGCGCGGCTCAACACTCACCTCACTTCACCCTCATCGGCTCTCAAGACCTAGCTGTTAAGTCCCTCGACTTCACTTCACTCCCCTATCGGCGTTTCGAAAGGCCGCCGTGTAACGTGAGCCCGCGGCACAGAGCACCCGAGTTTCGACGCCCTTAACATATTCACGCTATTATTCACGAGGTTGGCCGGCGCGGCACTGGGGCAGGGGTCCTCCCGGTGATTAATAGGCGCGGGCCGGCTCCTCCCCGCGACACGCGAGCTGACGTCACAATCAATATTGCAGCACGCTCGGTCCGTCCGTCGACACGTGTGTATGGTTGAGGGACCGGCTGTATCTCCCACAGGATCTTGCCCTACATTTAAGTGGCTACACGATAAAAAAAAACATAGCGAGTAGCAAGGCTAGAGACTTCAATAGTCCGTCGCATCCATCAGCCGTCCCTCCACCCCGCGGTCACGTGATCTTCAACCAATCGCAGGGCAACAATTTTTTTCCTATCCGTCCATCAATCAAATATTTAAAAAAAAATTTAACTTTCAACGGACGGACAGATGAACCACCGCCTTATGACGACATTCCTTTTAACCGGAATACGCAATTTGAAATAAAATGCAAGGCGATGGATCTGTGTTTATTAATCTTTGGTGGCAAATTCAAGAATTTAAAATGGAACAAAAAATTCGTACATATTCTTGTCTCGTAAAAAAATTATTTTCCAAAAATGTTTCTCTCATGAAAATGCATTTCCAACCAAAATGTATCTCCAACTAAAGAAATATAGCGATGTTTAGTAGTCACACTGAACATTTGCTGAACAGAAAGGATTGATGGACGACGGATTATTGTGAATTGCTTTCAACTGACGGACCAAAACGATAGACTGATAGCTGATTGTCGGACAGATGGACGACTGATGGATGAAACGGACTATTGTGAATACAGCTTAAGAAGCATGCAGTATATATTTTCCCAGAGCATTGCACAGTAAAAAAATGTCTGTTTGGACAATTATGGACATACGTTATTGCAATCACTTAGTTGTAGCCTCAGAAAATCTACTATGACGTGTTTGCAATGGCGAATGTCCATAACTGTTAAAAAAAAATCAATTAACCCCATTGCAAGAATCATAGGAAAAAAAAACAGATTCCGTAACATTTACAAACAATTTTTTTTTGGAAAATAGTTGCCAAAAATATAATTGTAACACACTAAAACTGAAATATCGTATATTTGACAAACATTCTTTTAAGAAACGTATAAAATTGTTTACTTAGCTCCACGTCTACAATTAACTTGAAGTCTACCATATTTACTTTTTGAAATTTAACATTAGTTTTACGCACTCCTGATTAACGTACTATTACATTTGCTCTAATACACATGTAGTGTTACCAAAATAAACTTGGCAACTAGTTACTATAAAATTCTTTGTAAAGTACAGAATTGTTTTTTTCCAGTGTGGCTCAAACCTAGTCTAACAGTATGAAGCTGCTACTGCTTACTGCCTTGGAAATATTTTGGAAGTCTTAAGTTTACCTAATCACAAAAAAAAAAACATTCATATAAACATATTTAAAACTTTTTTATTTTAAATTATGCACTACAATATTAATTTATGCTGACCTGCTTAGGAAAAACAACTGTCTAAAACAAAAATNTTTTATTTTAAATTATGCACTACAATATTAATTTATGCTGACCTGCTTAGGAAAAACAACTGTCTAAAACAAAAATACGAACAAATAAACAACCGTTTCCATTTTGTTCGAATACAGCACACACTAAGATGAGTTTCTATTCGTCTAAACTAAGCAGTAACATCGCTGTCGTGTCAGTTGAATTTTGAGAACTTATACTGCTTAGCGCTTACTGCTATAGTTTTTTTGTGTACACCCCTTAAAGATGATGTAGATAGATTTTTACCTTCTGCGCATGTCCCCAAAACTGTCAACTGTCAAAGTCGCGTGGTCGCCAGTGATGAATGCAGCGCCGTCCCTGTAGCTAGGGACACGCGAATTTCGTGAAAATATTTCACGATCAGTTGCATTTCATAACGCTTTAGTTCAGATCCACTTTTGTGATTAGGCACGCGTCTTAAGTGTCTGCCCCCGAATCAGATACGTACAGTATTGGAGTAACATAATTCTGATTGGCCGGTCAACTAAGCAAATGTGTTCTCACAGACACACGAGGCCAATGAGCAAAAGGAAACTGCTGGTGCGCTCATAGGGTATTGAAATCTGGCATGTGCGGAAATATTTTCGCGAAATTCGGGTGTCCCTACCTACAGCGAAAGCGAGACTAGGTGCAAAAACTTATGCGAGGCCCTTCCCTCAAACTAGTGAATCCGCCCTTCCCACAATGCAACTACTTTCCGAACAATATGCTCTGCTCTCGAGCGCCCGTCCCTTGCGCCTAACATTTTATTAATAAAACAATTTGCATTTAGTACATAAACTTGTTTAAATATATACAAATTTTATCGTTAAATATATAACTCACAACCAAACTAATGCTAAATATTAAAAAAAAAATTTTCCGGGCGCGAGGTTTTCCTAGGCTCGAGGCAACTATCATACATCCCTAAGGACGGTCCTTGATGAACGCGTTTGTTTTCGTTTGAATTTGCAACAGGTCAGTCATTTTCCATGAANACATCCCTAAGGACGGTCCTTGATGAACGCGTTTGTTTTCGTTTGAATTTGCAACAGGTCAGTCATTTTCCATGAATAAAACCACTTTGATATTACGGAAAGTGTACAAACCTCTGAAACCACTCACTTGCAAAACGAGTGTTCTAAACTCAAATCCAATCCGCTTTGTATTTGATAGTGTTACTAGCCAGTAGCGTGTGATGAAGTGTTTCAAGGTAAACTGGCGCTTGCTCAGTACTGTACACACTTAGCGCACGCAGCAGGAACCATTAATCAGAGTGGAGTAGGGAAAAAAATGAATGTAAAGGCTGTTCACGGTAAAGTGAGCACTTTTGAGGCCCTGGCTACTTTTTCCCTATTAGTCATTTTCTATCCTTCCACCACTTTTGAAAAAAAAAAATTGCCATGTAAGTAATAAACACAGTATATATATTTCACCGGACTCGAAAGTTAACGTCTAAGGGTATAATAAATTATATTGATTGACTATTACTCCAAATGAGAGAGCTTCAAAAAGATGCTCACTTTACTGCGAACGGCCTATACTGCGGACACTCACCATAGAGCGGCGAGGCACCCATTACACGCGTGCTGTGACGTCAACTCAACTACTACGTTTAAGTGGACGATGTGTAAACTAGCGAACGATTAGGTATAGCACAGAGCAAAACACAGCTTACCTTGCGACAGTTCACCACACGCCGCTGCTACTGGCAGAAAAGTGGTCGAATGTTAGAACAGAGAGCGGCTTGCATGCGCACTCTGCTCCATATTCCCTCTACGGCGCGGCTGAGGGACGGACTGCCCTCCCAGAGGAAGCTTCCCGAGAACTGCTCCCCGCGGCCCAACGGCCATGCACTTTGTGTTCCAGGGAAAGGACAGCCCCTCGGCGGGTACCTCCTGCCTTCTCAACAGGAAATAGAACGCGTGAATTTGGACTGCTCTAAATAACTATTTTCACTCATTACTCACAAAAAAAGCTTGGAAACTGATTGCCGCGTAATTTTGTCAAGGCATGGCAGGTAAATTTTGTTTAGTTGTTGATACGAAGCTAAGGAATTTTTAAGTTATTTTTTGAGGACGAGACATGAGAAATAATTGAATCAGACGTCCTGCCGGGGGAGCCACATTCAGCCGACCAGGCGTTTGGTCGAACGAGCATTTGGCATAAATTTCCTTTCTCTCCCTCACAATTCCTCATTCGGCTCCTTCCAAGTTCGGCGGAATAGCTTCTTGGATGATTAGGCGTCTCGCAAACACATGCATTTGGCCGAACAGGCGTCTGAAGATAGTTTCCACCCATCCTGTCCCGGCGCATTTTTTTTGTATAGCAGCCGCTACTGAAATCCTTGAAAACTATCACTGTTAGACGAACGGAATCAGTTTACCAGTAAGCCTTCAGAAACCACCGTAGTGCGTGGAGTTACAAAAAGAGCTGATTGACAATTTGTCAGAACAATTTGCGAGAACAGAAACATTCTCTCGTACTCCATGCAAATATACAATATTTTGTAATTTTCGAGAGTGTGCCATTTAGAGGTACAAAAATTTTACTATGTATGTTTGATTATTTCCTGCCTTCGCTCTGTNAATTTCCGAGAGTGTGCCATTTAGAGGTACAAAAATTTTACTATGTATGTTTGATTATTTCCTGCCTTCGCTCTGCGAGGAACTGAATCAATATTATATCGTACGCAAAACTAACGCTTTATTTAATAATACAAATAATAACAATGCTTTTCATGTCTTTTATTACGCAAAAGCAACTCGAACTCTTGGCTTAATGGCTAACGAAATGGGATAGTTTCTACTAAAATCCTATCATTTGCTTGGAGCAATTGTGGAAATTACGCAAATTTATAATTTTCTTAAAACTCTGTTGTTATAAGAATATGGATTTAAATTTGATTTTGCGTAATCTCTGTTGAATAAGAGTTTTCTACGTAATTGACGTACAAAAGTGCATTCTAGGTTTTTCAGTTTTTAGAACCTAGTTTTCTAACTCTTTTTTTTTTGCGGGTTGAGCTGCTATTTTTCTAACAAAATGATTAAAATTGAACAATTATTAGGGCTAAAGAAATAATCTTACGAAATTGCACGTCATTTCCTGTGAAGACATAATACATGCACTGAAATTTAACTAAAAGCAGGCGTCACCTTAAAAGTTATAGGAGGAAAATGTTGTGTACTTTCATGTTTATACCAAGCAATGCTCAATTTGTCCCCACTCAGGTATTAAAAATGCACGTTTTTTACAGTTTCATAATTTTTCGTGAAATAACGCGTTGATGTCGTTATTTTCAAGATTAGGGTGACACGAAAGTAAAACAGAAACAAAGGAAACTGAAATGTGTTAAAAGTATCCCTTCCGGCCATTCCCGATCCCATATAACTAGCATTTTTCTCTCTCTGTCTCTTTCTTTCTCTTTCTGTTCGGCTGGTAGTGACGCTAGTAGAGAGATGAAAATCATATCTGTGACAGACAGACTTGGTAATACATATTATTTACTTTCTCTACAATGAGGCTCTCCAGGGTATTAATTTATTAGGTGAAGAACGGAGGCATCCAACTTTAACAAGATTCACTGGAGTATGGCTAGAAGGAAAACGACTTGGGAAATGTACCCTCAGTGCAACTGGCTGGAAACAAACAAACCTTCCTTGTGAGTGAAAGTCAGACTCACTATTGCATGATCAAACGCCTCGTACTCAACTTCAATGTGATTACATGTGCGGCGATTCCCATTTAAACCATCGTAGATATTGTAGTCAATGCCCTTCTAATTTACTGTATATCCGCAAAACATTTCAATTGTAAGGCTTTCTGGTATTTTATTTTTTGCCGTGCTTCTAATACTCTCGCTTGTGTATTTAGTTAGTTACTATAATTTTGAGTGTCTTGTTGATCAAAAGTTTTAACTGAGCTATTCCCTTAATCGTTTTTTATCCATCCTCATGCCTGTTTTTCCATTTCATTTTTTATGGAGTATCTAAATTGCATAGTTATGCACTTCACGAAATTGAGCGATTTATGGTCATTACATGCACATTTTATAGTCTCGACGTTAAGGTTTCGCTATTTACCTACTAACGTCAGAATTATTTTACATGCACGAAATTACGGCGGAAAAGAGGAAATTTCATCCTGAATTTGAGCTTGCCTCCGCGATGTAGTTGGCTTCCAACAGCAGCTTACAGTGCGAGAGGTGCTATATTCAGTTCCCGGGTAAGGCGTGCATGTGTGTCTCCTATATGATCGAGATTAGATTTAATGAAATTTTTATGTCACCTTCTGGTTGGTTGCGTGGTGTAAAACTGGGGTACTATAAAGCAACAATAAAAAATAATAATAACTTTGTAATGGTCGGATATTTTGATGCTAAGTTTCCCGAAATATTTTTTTTTTGGCGAATTTCTTTGGCATACAGTTTTGAAACAAATTTAGATGTGTGCAGTTTATACATTTTCTGCCCGATTTAATGCGGGTACGTTCTCTAGTTTGTATAACTTTTAAGTGTTTTAAAGTTAGTTATGTATTCATTTTATATTTTGTAATTTTTTNGCAACAATAAAAAATAATAATAACTTTGTAATGGTCGGATATTTTGATGCTAAGTTTCCCGAAATATTTTTTTTTGGCGAATTTCTTTGGCATACAGTTTTGAAATAAATTTAGATGTGTGCAGTTTATACATTTCCTGCCCGATTTAATGCGCGTACGTTCTCTAGTTTGTATAACTTTTAAGTGTTTTAAAGTTAGTTATGTATTCATTTTATATTTTGTAATTTTTTNGCAACAATAAAAAATAATAATAACTTTGTAATGGTCGGATATTTTGATGCTAAGTTTCCCGAAATATTTTTTTTTTGGCGAATTTCTTTGGCATACAGTTTTGAAACAAATTTAGATGTGTGCAGTTTATACATTTTCTGCCCGATTTAATGCGGGTACGTTCTCTAGTTTGTATAACTTTTAAGTGTTTTAAAGTTAGTTATGTATTCATTTTATATTTTGTAATTTTTTTTTGTAAAACAAAAAAGGTGTACTGCTAAGATCNGTAAGACAAAAAAGGTGTACTGCTAAGATCAATTAAGGGAGGTTGTCGCCAAATATCACGGAGAATAAGTGAAAGGAAGTTAAATTGTTTGCCACAGTAACTCAATCAGTTTCCTGGATTCAAATGGTAGTTGTTATTTTTCCCAGCCTTTTATCCCGTTTTTTTTTTGCTGTCTCCTTTATTCTTGGAGTGATGGAGGAGGCAGAAGAACTTGTTGCTGACACGATGAGGGAGCGTGTGTTTTCCTGGTGTTGCATATATGAGCCCAAGAGGATCAAGTGTCGCACAGAAGTCGAAAAATATTCTAATTATATTTTATGCTGTAGGAACCGGTGATAACATCTAAGCATCAGATCCAATATCATAGTTGCTTAAGCATGTTGGTATAGGCTGTTCACGCTTAACTAAGCACTTTTGAATGTACTGTGCAGAATCCTCTCCTGCGCCAATTGTGTAGGTAAAATTAAAATTTTTGTTGTCCCACTCACCACTCACTTAATTCATGCGTCGATGTAAGTGTAGGTGTGAAATTGTCAGTAACATGACTAAGTTATTAAAATTATTTTCTTTACTGTTATATGTATTAAGCATAATAAAAATAAAATAAATATGTCCAAGAGACAACATATTTAAACAGCACGCTTAAATGCAACAAAACATGGAACGACTTACACTAATTCGTTGCCATCTCAGCCATAATTATTCAATTTAGTGCTTACGTAAAAATATTTGCTGTTCAGAGACAGTGAATTACTTCAAAGGCTGATTTCAAAAGCACTCAATAGTAGCGTATGTATGGGTCTCCGGTGGCAACGGGATCCGGAATAGGAGGTAGGATTTTGCCGCCATATTGGATGACGTCTCATGTTTTGCCAGCGACCTCATTAATCTCCCCCCACGACGCTCCTAACCCATTGAATACCTGCATCGACGAATTTTCTTACTGATAAAGATGTACATATGTCCATGAATGGCCGAGGGAGGAAAAAAGGTATTTCCGACAAATTGAAGGTATGAAATTTGCCCCATTAAATTCTGAGCACGATACTTACCTTCCAGTAGCTTTATTCGCTTGGAAATATCACCGAAGATCGGTCATGTCGACTCAAAAATATGCATTCGAAATTAAAGGGAGGGAACTTGTATTCTCTTATGCTGTTGCCTTAATATATTTTAATAGAGATATATTATTTTCAGGCATGAGCGATATTTTTTCCGAAAGGAGGTGCGTACCTACTTTACATAAATTTAATAGACCAACTTACCGAGGAGGTGGGGGAAAACTGAGCCGTGAAATATAATATATAGTTGGAATGTAGCTATTATAAACCAGATGTATACAAAAGGAAAGCAATCAAGACCTCGAACTTACCTGAGTGTAATGCTGATGACATCAAAGACGATGTTGAAAATATCATAATAAGGGTATGCCACGAGGAAGAAGAAATGGTAATGAAGGACTCTGGCTGGAACTCGATTCGGTAGACCATCTGCAGCTGAGAACGAGAGGATTCTGTACACTCAACACATAGGTAATATGTTGATATCTTCGTCTTTGGTATGGATTACGAACACATGGAAATATCCACATTGCATGAAATCGCAAAGTGTATATATGCAAGTAGCCTAGGTAGGTGAGAAGCCTATGGATCGATGACGGTTACGTCTCTAAGGGGCCTACATTGCTGAGAAGTTTATATCTGGGTTGCTGCAACTTCCATCATCGGCGTAATTGACAAAAGTAACATAGTTTCATTCATGTAACTGTTGTTTTTTAATGCATACAAAAAGTACGAATGTATCACTCAACAACTCATCAGCAGGGGCAACATCTCTTTCTATGAATACAAATTCATTCCTGGTTCCTGCTNCAAAAAGTACGAATGTATCACTCAACAACTCATCAGCAGGGGCAACATCTCTTTCTATGAATACAAATTCATTCCTGGTTCCTGCTCCTTCCGACATGACGACAGCCGAACCTTCTGGGTCCACTAGTGTTTCATATACACAACTTTCAGTGACTAATCGGCGTCGCTATTGCTGCAAGGACTTTGCCTTAAAGTTTACTACACGTCGACACGAAGTTTATAAGTTCCAGAATAGTTGGTTTCGTATTTAACGAAGGACTGAGATTTGTATAAGGTTACACACTTTACATAGACGAACATAAATAATTTTGCAGTAATACATTTGAAAAAAAATTAAAAAATTACTAAAATATTTTAACTGTAAATCTTTTCTTCCCCCGGTTATAAACTGAATTTAATAAAAAATCACTGCGATGCAAATATTATTTTTAATTTAGCTAATTACTATGTCTATAAATGATCGTAGGACTTAAACATGCATACTTTACTGGAGCTAGAAATGTTGCTTGCAAACTGAATTTCCCGAGCCTGGCCCTAAGAAATAGCAAATTATAATCCCATATGCCTACAAATATTCGCTTGCTTACAACCTGACTTGCGAAAATGTGGGCATACTATGATTTAAGATACAGACACCCAATAGAAAAAATAACGAGATGATATAATACATTGCTTGCTTTCAAATAAATTAAACAAAAACATATCCAAAATATAGTATTCATAAANTAACGAGATGATATAATACATTGCTTGCTTTCAAATAAATTAAACAAAAACATATCCAAAATATAGTATTCATAAACGATATATGCATTGGTTGAAAATAAATATAACACAATGTCTAATATGTTAAAAATGTCTGTCATTGTACGAGGGAATGGTAGCCTCTTCGTTTGGTGTATATTGCAACAGATTTTAAGAAAGCCTTTTTATCGTTGCTTAAGTAGCACAGTGCTTAGAGCACCTAGCTCCTAATCTTAAGGTTATGGATTCAAACCCCATCCCTTCATAAGGATTTTTTCTTTTTTTTAATGTTCCCAATTGCCATGGGAATGTGTAAAATTTACACAATTTAAGTTTTATAATTTAACTTTTATAAACCGGTTTGGCATTAAAATGTATTTTTTTTTAAGATTTGGGCGTTTTTCAAACGAGAAATAAAATAAATTAAAATAAAATAATTGTAACTATTTATAAATGCATCGATTTCTAGATGTCTGATCGTTTTACGATTGATTTGACAAGGTCGGCCAGCTGCCTGACCAGCGAGAGCTTTGTGGGAAGAGGTGTTGGGCAGCGGGAAGGGGGTGGTC
>NQII01007474.1:80256-93810 GCA_002778355.1 Clitarchus hookeri
GGGAGTGGTTGTGGGCCAGCGTCGCTCTAAAATTCCTAAACCGTCACACGACAGTTATATGTTCCTCGATTTTTAGAATAATTTTGCGACTTTTAATAATAATGGCCAATAAAAGTGGTTTAGGAGGAGGGGGGGGGAGAAATGAGGTGAGGGTGGTGGGATGAGCGAGGGGTACTGTAGGGTAACATTATATGTGCTTCGATTTTTTAAAGATTAAAAAAAATATTTTATAATATTTGCCAGTGGTGGGTGGAGGGAGGTGAGGCTGGTGGAACGAGCGAATTCATTTGGAACTAATACCATAAAATAGGGTCTGAGAGGGTTAAAAAATTCACACTTTGAGTTTACTGGCGCAGGAGTTTTAGCCAAAAAGTTCCCATACTTTTTTCTGGCGGAAGTATACGTAAACTGCTGAAAGAAGAAACTAGACAGGGTTACCAAAAAGGTTCTTTTTACCATCGAACGAACCACAGCGTTCAAATGCTGCTATGAAAAATTACGCACGTCTAGCACGTGGGTGGAGCGTGATTCACGAGAAATAAATGCGACGGCATTTTTATCTTGAAGGAATCTGTATTTCCTCGCGGATGGAGGCGGCGCTCCGCTCGCCTGGGGCGAGTGTTATCTGTCTTTCCTCTCACTCAAGCAGAGGCTCACATTCTCGTCACGAAGCGCAGCAAGTACCGGTGAGACGGGACGGAAAAGTTTTCGGGGTAAAAAAACCTACAAATACCGTGTAGGTGTCTTGTCGTCCGCGCGGGTCCCGAACTTTTGCCGCCTGACCTGCTTTAGCTTTGCTCATACTGCTCATGTTGCCAAACACCAACCACTTTCCATATAAAAAAAATGTTTCCAGTGTTGAAAATTATTTTCTACATTTTAGCATATTAAATATTATTTCGCCGTAATATGAAATAATAGTGAGAAAAATTATGAGAGTGTGGAAAAAGCACTCTTAAAAAACAAATTAAAGTAACAACAGGAATTCAAAATGTATATTTTGTTTTCATACAAATCACAAATTTGAACATAATTTATACGTCAGGTGACAGCTCAAAATAATGGCCCATGTCATTAAAATGTCATGAAGAATATTTCATTGGAGAATTGTTAAACTTGTTTGTCTGTATTATAGTTAAACTTTTGAGATTAAATTTAAAGTGAAAATAGATAGAAGTTAAATACCTACAGCAGATGAAAGAAGTGTTGGTTTTCAAAGACTGTGCAAATCAGTTCTTGAAAGAAATTCTTCCCGAAACAGCACTTTTCCAGAGAAAATACAGACTGCATACAAAATGTAATGTTGATATCGGATTATAACAAAATGTAGTTCTATACCTTCATGTCATATTAGAAGGATAACTTGTAAGCTGTTTGTATTCCGGACATACAGACATACATGTTCCCAGTAAAGTTGACAGCAATCCAAAACTCTGTTTCCACGTTTTAACGACGTATTAAATGTTTGGCATTTAAAATTGTGGAAAATGTATTTATTTAATTATTTTTCTGTTTCTGTTACGCAAACAATAGTGAAGATTAGAATATAAGCAATATTTACGTTTCTAACAAGATCCAGGTAGGATCGATTGGTGTATGAATAAAGTAATTGGGTTCACGGTAATGTTAATTTAACGTATGGTGGGTGAATAAAAATCTGCATAAAAGTAGATCCTAAACAGAGCTTTCAAAAGTGCTCATTGATCCGCTAACAGCCGTTGGTTGAAAGTATTTTATTTTCGTTTTAGAAATATTATAGGGTAATAACTGACGTAATAGTTACGTATTTATATTTTAATGAGTTTCGCTTACTCTTTTGATCGGCACGTGACTACTTCCTGGAGCGCATAAATAAGCAAGCTGTTTTTTTTTCCTTCAGCATACCGGGAACCAACTTTAGCTTCTTACGTCACTGAATTGAAACTGTCAAAAAGTCAAAGGAATGCGTATTCCTTTGTGTTCCACGAAGCTGGCGCGTGGCGTTAAAAACATCCATCGTGGAAGTGAAGATGTTTACTTATTTATGCAACTTGCTACAGCCTTCACGTCTACATATTTACGAGTAGAGAAACCACGGAATCTCTTTCTCAAACAGGAACTCCTGCTTTAGCGTGGTGCGGCCGACGTCAGGGACGTAAACACAGAACAGCTAAGGATGTACAAGTGAAACTGTTGCGTGTATCGCCAAGTCTAACGAGCCAATAAAACGGCGTTACTTGCCAGAAACATGAAGGGACACTTAAACCGAAGTGGCTAATGGGTTCAGCTTACTCAAGAAGAAATTAATACAGTGAGAAATAAATGATATCCTGTGGGAGTGTTTAGCTTAATTTGGAGTTAACAACGATGAGGCAATCAAGGTACAGGATTACTTAACCCTTTCATGCCCATTGTAACCCACCGTCTACATGTTGCACAGGAAGCTTATATTTGACCGGTGCTGTAGTCTGCGAGGCTCAGTGCCCAGTGATCTTCCCTGTGGGTAACTGATTCCTAAACCGTGCTAATGATCGACGTTATGATTGGTTCATATCAATGTCACCATACACAAAACATACAGCTTATTGGTTGCGTTGACGAAACAAGTTCGTTGCCATCTTAAGTACAGCACACATCAATAATGTTCTAATTTGCAGCACCAGAAACAATACATCAATGTGGGAATGAAAAGGTTAAGGAGAAGTGGTCCCTACACTCCTGGATTTAGGTATATTCCTCCATAACTTAATTTACAAACTCAAAATTTAAAAACCAAGCTTTTCAAGGCACAGGGAACCTCTTAACAGCTATTTCGAAATGCAACTTCTTTGTTCTCTCGTTACTCGTTTCACATGTGTAACCGTAACCAAAGGTTCCCGCGCGATTTAATAAATTTTGTCCCAAATGGGAAAATACGGATTTCACTGAAAACGTGCAGACTTCAAAAATTCTGTTAAGTAGTACTTTATGCCATGTCAAGCTTTCAATTTTAACGTCCTGTCATGAAGTTTGATACGAAGATTTGTAAAATAATTCCAACCCGAACGGGATACTTCCATCTTAAATGTATAGAAGCCGTAACTGCTCCTACCGATCTCCTACCGCACGTCCTGACGAGATGAACTCACGCCTTGGCAAGATTACGTGGGGTCATCAACCAATCAGCGCCCAGAGACGAACCTGCCAGACTCCAGAAGAACCAAAGGGAAACGGTACATCGACAACTGAGTACAGAACATAAAGCGTACCACCTCATCATGCGACTTCTGCGTTCTTATATATTGTAATGGAAAATTGAGCGGAGTGGAGTGGGAAGATTTCGGTGGATGAGGTGTTGAGAGCCAATGACGGTGAAGCGAGGTGAGTATGCAGCAACGCCGGAATAAAGGGGAGGGGGAAACTGGAGATCCCCGATAAAACCCGCCGACAAGTGACATCGTCCGGCACGCTTCTCACATGCAAAAATCCGGGAGCGACCCCGCCGGGAATCGAACCCAGTTCACCTTGGTGAGGCGAGTTGTCTAACCTCTGCATCATCGTGGCCCCTTTGTGACGTCACAAAATAGAAAGCGTAATATAAATTTTATAAATAATTTATTACTGCTTTCGGACGATCACCTCATCAAGTTCGCCGCGTAATTTTATTCCTACGTCGCAGCTGCACCTGTCTTCGGTCATTTATATAGCGGACAAAAATGCAGTTATTTTAATAGACACAGAGTACTTAAGTATACAGAGGTGAAATTGCCACGTATTACGCGAACTCCAGCCACACACACTAGCATAACGGCGTCCACTGACCAGCAACATATCAGAACGCCGTTTGACAATCAGTGCCTGGTAACCTACTGGCCAGCAAGCAGTCTAAAAAACAGGGAACCTTCTGCAGCACGCGGTAGCAAATCACACCCGATGCCTGTTCCCAAAGCGTCGCACAGCCAGCGAATGGGTACGCGCATGTCAAAGGAACCGTCAAGCCATTTAATGTACTATGTGTATTTGTGCAAGATGATTCACAAATAGTGGGCAGTATTGCAGGAATGAATTCCTTATATGTGACAATAAATAGGGTTTAGTATAACATGGGTCCGGAAATACTTGGTTCCCGAGATATGAATGTGTATCTATGGCGCGTACATTTATACATCTCCCTAAAGGAGATGTTCAAAATGTCCACCACCTGTGTGCATACAGGCCTCAAATCGGCGTCTCATGCCTCTGCGGAGACAATCCCAAAGGCCTGGAGTATTACGTATTGCCTCACAACCCGTAGCAATTATATTCCGAAGGGTTACTGCGTTAGGCAGCGGAAATGGATACGCCAATGATTTTTAATGACCCCACAAGTATAAATCGACAGGGTTCAAATCAGGTGAGCGTGGAGGCCAAGCAATTGGCCATTTCAGTTAAGATAATTGTTTTGAAGTTCAGGACTCTGAAACCTAGCATTTCCGGACCCATGTTGTACTAAACTTTTTTAATTGTTTACGTGTGAGGAATTCATGCCAGTAAGGATGTCCACTATTTATTAATCACTCTGTATACTCTGTGCTACCAGCGTACCATATTATTTATTCCCTAGCGGACTGAGAGAGCTAATAAATTGACACGAAAAAGAAACTGTTTAAGTGTTATATACTGGTATTGCAACAGACTTAAATACAGTGTATTTTAGTCTATTCGCGGTGTCTCCACACTTTTTTAATCAAACGTTTGATTAATCACTTTATGTATGATGTGTCTGGTTGTTTTCTAAACATGTCATATATCAGAAAAGTTTTATAATTTTGTTAACATAATAATATCTCACTTTTGGCTGAACTGAACTTTTCCTTAAAATTTATTTATACTATTATAATATTTGATTTATAATAAATATTAATAAAAAAGAGAAATGACTAGTAAGAACAAATCTTATGCAAAATATTACTCCACTGAGTGCGCATGAATGCCGTGCGTTGTTCCTTCGGTGTAATTTTCTTGAGCTTTGTTTGTATGAGGCGAAGGAATAGCTTCAAAGTAGAACTTTAGCAGGGCTTCAGATAAATTGAAAGTATCAATTAATGGACTATAGGCTACCTTAGCACGTCCATTCATAGTGACCTATATTTGGGACGCCGCTCAGAAACGGGCTAAAATGTTATGCACTGTACACTGCAGAAAACCACANTCATAGTGACCTATATTTGGGACGCCGCTCAGAAACGGGCTAAAATGTTATGCACTGTACACTGCAGAAAACCACATCCAGAGAAGGTGGTCCCTCACGTTTGAGAGATATTATTCGATGATGAGGCCGACCTCCCGTGGCGTAGTCGGCTGGTACGCCACTGTTTTTAGGGCGTGGGAGGTTGTGGGTTCAAATACTAGGTAAGGCATGGGTGTTAGTTTAAGTTAGGCCATAAGTTAGTTTGTAAGCCGTCCCCTGATAAGCCTTCAGACATAATACCGCGGACGTTAATAAACCCTATCCAATCCAATCCAATTCGCTGATGTGACTGTATTCGGTAGTCTCAAACAACTGCTGCCAGTTAACATGATACACCACGGGGAGATTTTTATTGGTCCCGACACATGGCAGAGCGTCATGCCGATAGCAGTGCAGTTTCGAACAAAAAGTTTTTTTCCTGCAACCCCTAAAAGATTTGACTGAAAAGGTAGACGTGAACGATAACCTTTGGAGTAGAGAGTGGAGTGGAGAGATTTGGGCGGCTCTTAACATCGAGGTCTTGAGAGCCGATGCCAACCTTCGGGACGTAAGACCTAATTAACACGTAGGCCTACGCCATCAGAAGACCTGTGTTCAAATCTCACGTAAAGCATTGTGTGTGTGTACGTGCGTGCGTGCGTCAGGGACGATCAACCAAAACAGCTGAAAAATAAATTTAAAATTCAACACCTACGTCTATGTGCGCGGTCGGAAGAACGAGCTGATTGTAATCATTGGAGCAAGGAGTTAGGGTAATCAGCAATTTGGCATCGTGATTGCTTTATCGAACATGCCTTCCATTCTCGCACGGTAGAACTAACCCAGTGATCGCGAGCGCCCAGTATTTCATGATGGCCGACTCTTGAGCGTAATGACTTTTCTGACTTCANGAACTAACCCAGTGATCGCGAGCGCCCAGTATTTCATGATGGCCGACTCTTGAGCGTAATGACTTTTCTGACTTCGCCCTAGATTCGCTAAAACGCATTACTTCCGCCAAAGCCCTTGTAGCCGGCAGAAACCTCCAGGGTAGATGCCTCGTACATTTCTGCTCGGGAGTGCAAAGTTGCGGTTTTACGTAATGCGGGTGTTGCTCAGAAAGGCTAACGAAAATGAAACTTCCTAATTACAGTTGGCTCAGAACCGCAACATTACAAACTCAGCGCTCAACAAATTGAGCCAAGCCGGGAGATGAGGCACGGAACATCACTGGCCTTCTCGTCACATGAGAATAATACCAAATCATTATCATCACCACCACCACAATCACAACCACCAACACAACCACCATCATTATTACCACCACCACAATCAACATCCTCACAGTCAGCATTATGATAAAAAAAACGGCGTGTATTGGATTTGGGGTTCGAATACTGTTTAGTAAACAAGTGATTTGGGAATCTTTTATATTTTCTCTAGTCAATTTGTAATGCAGTTTAATTAAATTCAAAGTGGTAAATGTATTTTATTAATATAATATCGCTCGCCAATTAAAATTTATATTTAAACAAAAAAGGTTTATCATTGTAGACCATGTGAATTTGACAGTTTTGTTGCTTTGGGATAGGTCAAGGTGGGTACATGCACAGAAGGCGAAGGGAAGAGATTTGAGCGGCTCTTGACAGCCAGGTCTTGCCAGAGCAGAAGGCGAATAATCTATCGGCCTCGTCTTTAGCAATGGAATAGACTATACAACCTAGTACCCAGGATAAAGTGTTAGTGATTAATGTACCAACCAATGAACGATTGACAGGGTCCATGGGCGTATACAAAGTAAGTCTAGTTCAACCTAGCCGTCAAATAAACTCGTAAATTTCCGGATCTCCACCCACGGCGTGCTCGCCGGTTCGCGATTTCTCCGTACGCGCGAAGCGCCCGGCCAGGACGGGGGTGGGCACCACTTAACTCCATTCCGATATCGATCGCTAACGGCAGCGCAAGTCTGTAAACTTCCCGCCACCCTCCACATAAACCGGCCCCGTCGACTCGTTTGCATTAATGGCGATCGCGCGATGGGACCCCTCTCTTTCCTACCTCTCCACACCCCCTGGAAGAAACATGCAAAGCCACCCTACCCGTTCTCCCCACGTGCACCGACCTAGTTCGCCTGTGCGTCCGCTGGGGACCCGGTAAAGTGAAGACACTTAAGGCCTTCCTAACGGGCATTAACAACGGGTAAGTACGTTTTATTGCAGCTTTGAACTTTAAATTTCGAGAGTGATAAAATGTTTACACTCTGTTTAGTAATCACGTGGAAAGGTTTGTATTGCAAACTGGCGGAAAGATAGAAATTAGTTGGAAGAAAAAATTTAGCAGGTCCTTAAAAAGTGCTTACTTTACCGTGAATATCCTATAGCTAGGGAAAGGAAAATATCGCGTTTCAAATTACGTACCTGTAAACTAAACGTCACTGACCTGTTTATTTTTAAGCCTCAGCTTTCTATGTATTGTCTGCTGCCCCAGTGTGTATCCAATTTTATCTCTGACTTTGTGGCACGGGATTCGGCGCTTGTTTTCTTACAGGTCTGTCATTGGCTTAGAATGCACCTGGGAGTGTCTAATAAACTGTGGTCCAGTTGCAAACATACCATAAATTATCATATCATTGAAGTCTAACTTGTCCTAAAAATAGTTCGCGAAATTGTTCAGTCTATAGCTATAGTAGCGCTGCTGTAACTTAGGACTTGAGAGCTCTGCAAATGTCGGGCCACTTCTCCCCAAGAAAGGTATCAATTGGTCGACTGTGGCACGGCGGGTGGGAGTGAGTACCTGCAAAATTGTCTACTTTCCTGCCAGCTAATTGGGTTGGACGTGGTTGATGCTTTGCGAGTCGTTCTGTCTCTCTTTAACTAGGGTAGGCGGAGCCAAGTCCGTTCTTAAGCCGGCGCGACTATAGGTACCTGCAACAGTCACGTTATTTATAGACAGCACGCTATAATTAATCATCCTATATATATATTCGAGTCAGTGCCATTTGTTTGTTGGCTTCTGCAGCAGTGTGGGGACATTTTTCCTTTTGAATGATTGGTGTGTCTGGACCAGCCTCTATTTAGTTGTTTCCTGTTGGCCCGAAGTCGTCCAGGCCATCTTTGGACAAACTGTAGTCCAATGAAAAACGCAATACACAATCACAAGTGTTAGAAGTCTGGTCCGTCTTTAAATAATAACGCTAATTTTGCAGGTATCTGCCTATAGCTGAGTAGAGTGGCGACAACTCATCCCCCGGGTGGTCCTTCTGGAGAGGACGGTCCCAGACGCACTTAGCAGTTTATGAGATGATCAGAAGTACGTGCATTTCGTAAATTCATTTTGCAGCAGCCGTAGTCCCTTACATACTCATGCCACAAGTGTTTATTCATCGGCTGCTGCCCATGGTGTGAGACACACACACACACACACATACATATATATGTTTTTGTTTTTAATTCAACTTGTTTGCGCCTGATAAGGTCGAAATATNCACACACACACACATACATATATATGTTTTTGTTTTTAATTCAACTTGTTTGCGCCTGATAAGGTCGAAATATTTCTTCGTGTTTATTACAGGCTGAGCAGTCGAGCAGGGCGTATTAAAATCAATGTGGTCCAATCATGAAAGGAACACCAAAGTGTACGTGCTTAAACTTAGTCNGTTCGTGTTTATTACAGGCTGAAGAGTCGAGCAGGGCGTATTAAAATCAATGTGGTCCAATCATGAAAGGAACACCTAAGTGTACGTGCTTAAACTTAGTCTGCCACAGAAAAATGTGAGAAATTCGCGTACCTCTACAGATGAATTACTGTGAAATGCCTACACCATACGAGCCAAAAATTCATTCGCTCCCTCAACACCGCTAATATCGATTCTGCCATCCTAAACTTGAGATTTTGGATACTCGCCAGTTGCCCCTGTTTTGTCAGCAAAAATAGTTTGCATGTTATTTTAACTTCTTACTTCGAAANCACGAGCCAAAAATTCATTTGCTCCCTCAACACCGCTAACATCGATTCTGCCATCCTAAACTTAATTTTGGATACTCGCCAGTTGCCCCTGTTTTGTCAGCAAAAATAGTTTGCATGTTATTTTAACTTCTTACTTCAAAAATTGCCTAATATAAATTTAAAAACATATTTTTATTAGTTGTCACGCAAGCGCAATGTAATTTATTTACAAAAAATTTAATTTTACCCTTAAAAACGCATGTTTGCTGTCAAACCAAATGTAAACAAACATTGCTGAAACACGTGGATTAGATATATGTTTTGGCAAATCTCGAGCCAATGTNATTTAATTTTCCCCTTAAAAACGCATGTTTTCTGTCAAACCAAATGTAAACAAACATTGCTGAAACACGTGGATTAGATATATGTTTTGGCAAATCTCGAGCCAATGTTGGGGTGACATACACCCAAGATGAAATTCTGTCTACGTCCCTTAATAACTCGTAGAAGACAAAGGCTCACATGAGTAAACGTTATTATTTGCGGGGCCCGGCCACAGGCTAGGAGGCGGACGAATCAGTGGTTTCGGAAATTCAAATGTTATCATCTCCATTTAAGGCGGCCCTGGTAGCCTGCTCACCTCACACCAATGCAAACCGGGTTCAATCCTCGGCCGGGTCACTCCCAGATTTTTGCATGTGGTAATCGTGCCGGAGATGCCACTGGTCGACGGGTTTTTACAGATATCTCTCATTTCCCCGCCCTTTCATTCGAGCGCTGCTCCATATTCACCTCAATCACCCTCATAGACTCTCATGATCTCACTATTAAGAGCTGCCCAAATCTTTTCACTCACTCACTCCATTTACGGGACTGTTAGTGATGATGATTCAAACATCTTAAATCTCGAACAAGAGTTCTGAAGTGTTATAAAAAAAACTTGCCTGGAATGTAAGTTGTATCGTCTTCTCCCTACTGGCTCAGGAACACATAAGTAGTCAAACAATTCAGCAACCTCATGGCAGAGAACGGGAGAGAACTCATACTTTCAATGGTCTGAATCATGAGTTTCAGTGTTAGAATCCCGGGTAAACTAAATACGTGTGCGTCAGCATAGAGTGGATGAGTAACCAGTGGCAAAATGGCGTAGCAGTGTCTTCTAACTCGCCACATTCATTCTCTGATTGGCTGTGCGAGGCTCTGTGAACGGGCCTAGTGTTTTATTGGCTACTGCAAGCTGCGGAAGGTTTCACTATTAGCTGGGCTGCCGGCTTGCGAGTAGGTTACCAAGGCNGTTTTATTGGCTACTGCAAGCTGCGGAAGGTTTCACTATTAGCTGGGCTGCCGGCTTGCGAGTAGGTTACCAAGGCACTGATTGGCGAACGGCGTTCCAACATGTTGCTAGTCAGTGGCGCACATTTTCGTGGTATAATTAGTACCTGACAAATTCGCAGATTCATTTTGGGACTAGTTAGAAATGAAAACGTGTACGCATGTGTCTCTTTTACAATTGCTCCAAGCGTTATTTGACACCCTCTTCAGCTCTTTGGGTCAATAACAAACTTACACCAAAATACATGCCCAATCAGCCCCATCCGTTCCCACGGTAAGCAACCAATGAGACTTTGATATCTGCTTGTTTGAACAAAAAACTGTGAATTATAACCTACGAGTCAAAGAATTCGCGAAATTTGCATGTCTCTAGGTATAAGTGGCTGTTTGGATTCTCGATTTTGAAGTACGTTGTAACTTGTTCGTTCCTTAAGCGTCAAGCTGTAAAAAACGCGGAGGGGTTCCGTAATTTGTATTTACGGAGCTAGGATCCGTTTTTCTTAATTACGATTCATGTTTCGAAACATTAACTGTACGTTTCCGTAGTTACATTAGCTAAGTTGCGTCTCGGGTAGCCTCTAGACATAAAGCGAGGGCGTACAGAATTTAAAAAACAAGAACAGCCTATAGAGATACGCTCTCGGTTGCGGAGATTTCTCGCGCGCGGAGAAAAGGTCAGCGCCTCCAGGAAAGGTCAGGCAGGGTGCGCTCAGGATACGGCAGAGTGCCCTAGGCCGGGGAAGGGTATCCACAGAGAGACTAGAAATATTCTCATGTTCACTGACCCGTAAGCTTCTGGACTTCACAGACGTTCGTAAACTCGAGCAAATGTCAGCTGCTCGTTCGCCGTTTGCTATACTATGGTAGGAGGATATANCTTCACAGACGTTCGTAAACTCGAGCAAATGTCAGCTGCTCGTTCGCCGTTTGCTATACTATGGTAGGAGGATATAATAATAACTGCACTCTTGTTACACTTTTTTTGCAGGACGTGGCAAGTAGTTCGTGCACCATTGAGAAAGTTACAGAAACGTACGGGTAAAGCATTTTTTTACCTCCAAATGATTACGATGATTTTTTCGGGTTTCAAAGCATACACAAACTTAGTAGAATTTCGCGGTTCCGTTGAACTGACCCCGAAGTTCCTTTTTATACTCGGGCATCAGGTATTTGTCCACTGGTAACCAGTTTCGCCCTGACTTGATAGCACGGAATCCTGCCCTGCTTTCTTGTGTGTTTATTAATGATCCAAAGTTCTCCAGGTGCTTGTATAGTATCTTTCATTCGCACAGATTAATATTTTCTGGTGTTACAAATAAGACTTTTTTTGATGTGTGGTGTACTTAATCTGGCAAAGAACTTGTTTCGTTATAACAGTCAATAAGCTGTAAGCTCTGGGTTCGGTGATCAGTGATATAAACCAATCATATCGTAGAGCAATAGCATGGTTTACAAATCAATTACCCCCAGGGAAGATCATTGGGCACTCAGCCTCCCAGTGTACCGTACAGGTCCAATATAACCTTCCTGTGATACATTTAGCCAATTGTATACAATGAACATGAAACTGTTAAAAGTAACTCAAATGTGCGCGTGTTATAAGCCTAGCTTACTCTCGAGTGAATTCAGGATATTTTATTATACTTGGATATATGATAAGCACGTATCTGTAAAATTCGCGATTGACAGGGACATTTTCATAGCCCATTATGCAAACCAGCCGACATAGTTTGTTCATTGGCTGATACTACAGCGAGATGCCATTTTCATTCTGATTGAACAATACACAATTTTTTACACAGGTATAGTCTAGTCACGGTATCTTCACACTTTTTTAATCAAACTTTTGAAAAATCGCCCCATATATGACGTGTTTGGATGTTTGCTAAATGTGTTATGTTGAATCCTAGCAAACGGTAAACTTTTCCCGCGACAAACCACCATCTCTATTGATGATCGTAATTGGAAAGCAAGGAAAAACATGCATTTTTAGGCCTGAACAATTGCTTGCTTTACAAGGAAATCAGGTTTGTCTACAACACCGAACAAAACTTTTAATTAAACACTTTTTTGAAAAGTGCCAATGAAAAATAAAACAGTACATTCAACTAAATATTTGAGTGAACACGGATTTTTACGAAAAAAAAATATATATATATAATGGATATATATGTATATAAATAGCTGATTTTAAAAAATGAAATTTTGTTCCCCCTCCCCCCTACACGCCTCTATTTCCAAGAAATTTTCTCAGTCGACATTATTATATTTGAATTACTCCTCCTGTGACTACATCTTTTTAATGTTGGGCGTATATAATGCCTTTTTAACGTAGCGAATGCTTTAAGTATCGACATAAACCTTCCCCGTCGGCCAATTTTTCCAGTACCGTATACAATTATAAGCACGCCAGCGCCGAAACGAACAAATTCTAGAGATATGTCCAAATGGCTTGTTTACATTTATAAAAGAGATAAGTAACACACTTTATTTTGGCAGCAGCTGCTCGATTTCTCCATTGGTTGACGTACACACACGGTACGATTCACAGTTTTTAACCACAGTACTTACCAGACGGTCTGGGGCCCAGTGTAATAATGAGATTCCGTCCACACCTTTTAGCCTATGTGCAATGTATTAACATTGCGTTTTAATGTTCGGGCATTTAGTTTAACCAGGGAAACATGTAACAGACATTCGGTATGTGAAATTTAAGAGCTCCATGTAAAAAGGAACATTTTAAATGATTTATGGCAACCACCCCTAAAGTAGCAGCCATTTTATTTTCAACCGGATAAAGTACGTCCTGTAACTCGGAACACTGTCTCTTTCGATCTCGCCCTATATATAGCACGAAACTTTGACTCATTTTTNAAGTACGTCCTGTAACTCGGAACACTGTCTCTTTCGATCTCGCCCTATATATAGCACGAAACTTTGACTCATTTTTCTGCACGTACAGTTAACTCGTACAGTATTCGTATCCATGATCGAGAACATGTTGCACATAAAGGATATTTATGGTCGGCACTGTACGCAACAAGGAATCAGTGGCCGGTGTTCAGAGCGTCTTTCTTCCCAGTAGCCTGATTTGTTGAGGTTTC
>NQII01007475.1:4316-29058 GCA_002778355.1 Clitarchus hookeri
GATCTTCCGGGGTGGCTCGAACAAGTTACAAGGGAGAACAGAGGAGTGAGGCTCCTGCAGTCAGCTGGCGACTGGTGCCTGATCCTGAGCAGAGGAAAGGCTGAAGGCCGACTGGGATGGGTTACCTGGCAATTGGTTGACTGTAGGAGCCATAGATGCCTTCTTATCGGCCCACTTAGATCCTCCTCATCAGGTAACGGCATTAGGTAGGTTGGGTACTACGGGTTGTCACAGCAAGCAAAGGGCAGGTGACAGTCATTTCCTAGCTAAGAGTATCCAGATGCAACGGCGTCATACCTCGTCAGGCCTGGTGCTCCAACCGGCATATCGCACGCTGTGGATGGAGCATGTTAGCTGATTAGCTGACTAGAGGTGGCGTTAAGACTTCGTCGAAGCTGCTCGGAGGCTACCAGGTCACAGCTTGTAAAACCTGGCACCCCAACCGGTGAATTGCACGCCGTAGATGGAGTGGGTTAGCTGACTCTGGTGGTCCAGTTGCTTCCTCGTGGAGTGCACCTTGTAGGGGCCTCCATCGTACATGTGCGCCAAGTGCCTTTGCACACTGGGCCCACAGTATTGGCGGATGGCGAATCATGTGGGGATTTTGCGGTGTACGAATTACCCAATTCAGGAAGCCCGCAGTCCTACCCTAGTATCGGCACTGGTTTGACAAGACCTGATCACCTGCCGCTCCCTTGACGGACTGCGTTTACAGGGGGTTGAGAGTTACAAATCAACCTTGGAATTAGAATGCAGTGTGTCGACGTGAACGTATTTATTCTCAGGAGAATAAACACGGTAACCTGCAGTAACACCTAAGTTTTCATAGGTACCAAGCAACCGGCAGAAGTAACTTAACAAACAGGTTAAGGGGACCTGTTAAAGCAAGAGCAAACATAGAGCAACTTTTTATTAAGTAGTCGTGAGAACGACTCAAACCCTACTGTTGCGTAGTGTGGTCCTGAAGGGACGGGGCGTAACCCTCCCAAGTGGAGTGCATGTCTCTGGGGTTGAAGCAATCTTTGCTGGCAGTAGATTGGTTGTGGCAGAAAACCCTAGCAAGGCAGTGGTAGGGCGAGCTGCTGAGTTGCCAAGGCAGAGGAAGCCAATGCAATACTGGAGTTCTGGGGGCTAGTCCGGCCCTAAACACAGACTGGTCTCTTCCTTTGGCTTCCTTCGGGCTCCTCCCTGTGTGGGCGCCGTCATCCCTTGCTGTACTCTCTTGGGGAGGGTTGGAAGTGGGGTCGCACGGTGTTACAGGTGGTATCACGGCGCTTGCTTAGGGGCAGGCCGGCTCTTTTCAGGTGGCAAGGCAGGTGCGCATGACTGACATTCATATGTTACTGCTACTGGCAACGGTGGGTAGTATTCATCTCTCGGTTGCAGCAGTCCAGGTTCGTTCCCCGGTACGGGTCTCATAGCTTCCCACGGGCTGAGTTGAAGCCGTAGATGTATACATAGTGCATTGCCAGCTACGCGTCGTGCTTCAGTTCAATGCAGGGCCCGTGTGTATCTGAAGTGTATATTTTGAGACATAGCGCTTTGAAAAAGCAGTTTTTAGTTATTCTGGAGAGCTATGAAATGGTGTTTCTAATGAGCGTGATGTCTTGAAAGCACTCAACAGCCCTCGTCTGAAGTGTTAGTTCTGTTCATATATCAGCGCATTGGAAGCAAGCTTAATTGTTTCGTAGAAAAACTTGTACAGTATTTCTAACACTCTGCAACGCATTTCAAGCACCAGTGAAGGTGGGAGCCTTAAGGTTAGGTTGATATTAATAACTTGACGTACGTTTTATTACGGTACAAATTACTCAACAATATCTTTAAAAAAAAGTTACCGTAACAAATTGTGCTTTATGAATACAGAAAGTAATGAGATGGATCAAGAAAGTGCAACTGTCACTTTCGACTGTATAGAACTTGACTGTGTTTATTATTTTTTTAAAGAACAAGTAAAAATAGAGCTTTAAAATTCAATTTCACTGTCAAACTTTTGCTTCCCATAAAAGTGCCACAATAAAAATTCCTGCTACTAATGAAAACAAGTTGTGGAGGAATGAATTTTTCTTGTGGACCAAACTGGATAATGTGTGGTCAGCTTATTTTTAATGTCATCCTATATTCAAGTAAAGAATGTAAATCAAACTTTACATCTTGAAACAGCTTTTGGCATTGTTTTATTGTACTAATTATCTCATTTCTGCAGGCAGGTAAGTTCGCAATATATGCAATGTAAAACCAATTCAGTATGTTATTGTGTGAGAAGTACATATTCAAAAAAAAATTACAAAGGTAAAATTTGAAAGAAATGTTTCTGCCTTGCAGCAGTTATTCTGTGCGTTCGAGGTATTGCAACATTTGAGCTCTACTCTAGGCACTTGCTCACTCGCCACTCACCTCATCCACTCTACATGCAAGGTACTCTACTGGCATGCAGACTTTCCACCACAGACTCAACGTGACTACAAGCAGTAACCCTATATTTTTATAGCACAAAAATAACTATAAAAGTATGATGCATGTCTGAAGACAACTCCAAAGTTTCTGTAAAGAAAATGTAGCAGCCAAAACTCATTCTGAAAATGCTAATTTTAGCCATTCCCATGCCCAAAAAATACTTGGAGTTTAAATGAGGACACAGAACATGTCTTTGGGCACAAAATGTTTCATTTTTAGCGTTTGGACGCAAGAGTTTGCCCCTAAGCGAGCAGCTTACCGAGAGCAAACGAAGCACGCAGAACCCCTCCAGCCAGGAGGAATACAACACAGTGCACCCGGCAGAAACGCTAGTTGTCGACGTAGCTCGCCTCAGCACCAGTCATGCTAAGGCTCTGTACTGCACGGCCACAGTCCTCCTCAGGACACTCCGAGACCTTCAAGTCTTCTACCAGTTCTTCAGCCAACGACGCCCTCCCTAACACAGCAGCCGAAGAGTCGTCGCTACCCCCTGATACTTGCCGTCAAGTGTCACCACGCCTGACACGTACACAACACGTGGTGCCCCGGGTCCCTTCAGGACTACAAGCCACAATTAGGGTTCAGCTGCTTTCACAACGACTAAATTGTCAGCTCTCGTCTGCTCTTAAAGTCAGGCTCCTCGAGCCGACAGGCACCTTCACCTGGCTTGCTCTTGTACAAAGTATGTTGAACACTTAGAGATGTGTGTAGAGGTAGGAGGTAGTACGGGTCACCGTGTTTCTATTCTCACAGGAATAAAACACGTAGTCGAGCTAACTTCCGTCTTTCCTTGCTCTGTAGTGAACGTGTGACTTTTCCCAACCTGGTAGGCGTGACCCTCAAAGGGAGCAGCAGCGGACTGCTAATTGACAACAAGTTTCCAATGTACAGTAGGACTGCGGGCAGCCCCTAACCAGGACTGCACGTATGTCACACACAAGAACAAGTTTAACAGCCACACATACTGTGGACCCGGTACATAAAGGTACCTGGTGCGCAAGTATGGTGGAGCCCCAACCACTAGAAAGACACAAGATGAAGCATCAGGGCCCAATAAGTCAGCTAACCCATTCCCTCCAGAGCGTATTAATTTGCCGGAGGAGGTGCCAGGCCTGACGAGGCTTGACCAAGGTACTTCTGGAGAACACTTTAGTTAGGGGTTTGTTGCCTGCCGCACTCTACAGGCTGAACATTAGCACCTTTCCTGTCCAGATGTTTGCTCACCGGCGAGGGAGCAGGAGGAATGCCTGAAGTGCTGCTATCCTCGCATCTCGCCACCCCCTGGGTAATCAACCCACACCAGCCCTCCGCTGCAAGCCCCCACAAAAGAGAGCACAAGCCACCCGGCAATTAGTGGAGCCTCGCTCTGCTACTCTCCCTGCCAACCTATTGGGCCTCCCACAGTTAGGGTTCCCAGAGCTGCTCACCCCACCATCAAACTACTCCGCCAGGGGTACACTCTCCCCTTGGGAGTGATACTGTTCAACCCAGAGGACACCAGCGAGGCACCAGCACCAGCCGGCCAGCACCCCGATCACCAGCAGGCGAGGGCAGAGCCACCCTGCTCAGTTGTCCGCTCCAGCCGGAGCTGAAGCCTACCAGCCAAGGCCAGTGTCCGCCGCAAGGGAACGACACCAGTGGTAAGCCCAATGCCCAGAGGCATCACCTCGCCATACATATTTTGTACCCAGTAGGCGCCAGACGCGCCCTACCTTTACGGGACCAGCGCGAGGCCGACAAGTCATTCTAAAGATGCCTCCGCAGTAGTGTCCGCCCCTTACGTGGCACAAAATTTAAAAACTTCCCCACTCTTGCCATGACGTCCCTCCCCCTAGGCCATTGCGCATCACTCTCTTAAGAAGTTTCTGATGGGACTGAAAAATTTCAAGTTGGAATGGTACCTGGTACCTTAATACAAGGTGAGGCTGAATCCTTTCCTGCTACCAACTGCATGAGCAAATGGTTCTGTCTGTAATGACTCTGTGTCTATAATACATTATGCCATTGAACACTACAAAAATACCTACCACACTTATAATTTGTTGCCAACACTACTGTGGGAATTGAAGTCACTTAGCATTATACTTCACTTAAGTAGGCTGTTTGTGGTTAATTGAGCTCTTCTGAAAGCTCTGCTTGAGATATACTTTTTCCATTTTGTATCCCTCCACAATATGTAACACTTACATTGCCATGAGCCTAAAGATTTCATTCATGCATCAGTAAGTGAAAATTTCAAATTGTTAGCAACCTATACGTATTACTAATATGGCAATTCATACTCTAATGTGTATAAAGAGATTCTAAATAAAGCAATACACCAACTTGATATACCACAAATTTAAAAACATTACATTCTCCATTATGTGAAGACTTGCAACCATTTTACTTAACTCGTAATGGGGAAACCACCTGACTTGGTGTACGCAGTGATGTTTTACAAAGGTATGTTTTAAAAGTTCTCACTTCAAGATGAACAGCACACAGGAATATATTTGCAAAGCGCTCCACGAACAAGAGACGAGCCACAGATGTGGGAGACACTGGACGGGTAGGCGCACGCACCTATGTCGTAGCCCATCTGCTGCAGTTTGCGGTACAGCTTGATGCTGTACGTGATGATCTGGCGATCCTGGATCGGCTTGAAGAGTCCCAGCGTGCCCGAGCCGAACAGCGACGTGCCGCTACCGATCCTGACACACACGTGCACCATCAGCACAGCGACTGTTCACACTACGAGGACGCACACACTCAACATGTCTACAAGAAGGGCGCACACACTCAACATGTCTACAAGATACAGCGGTAGGGGGAGCACAACTAACATATGCCTCTCCCTAAGAAATGTTTAAAACATACAACGGAAGTGGAGGTCGAGGACTGTGTGATACGACAACAAAAATATAAATGCATTATCACTGTGCAATGAAAATCAGTCTACAATACTCTGCCATGCTTTTCGCAAGTCAATTTCATTGTCCTGTCTGTATACATTTTAATTTAAAAATTTTGTACATCAATCAAAAAGTTACTTTTATTTTGCATCTTAACGTAAGGTTACGACTTGTGAGTAGCGCAGTGCCACCGGCAAGTAAAAGCATGTAACTGGGTTTTCTCATGGTGCTCCAGTTTCCCTCGTCCTTGCATTCCACCACTGCTCCATCTTCACTTAATTTCAACTTCACTGATGCACCGACCACAACCACTTAACTCTTTCTTTACATACATGATAAAAACAGTTCTTATACATTAATATTGTTGGTTTAATGTGTAATGCTAAAATAGGTGAAGGGTGTTCACGTTAAAATAAGCACTTTTGAAATCAATTCTTGAAAATTGTCACTGTACCTACCGGAGTGTATTTTTAACAGGCGCACGTAATGAATGGCACGTGCCCAGTAAAGTTGGTAATGAAAAGAGGGAAAGTAGTTCCATGTCTCAACATTGAATTAAAAGTGTTCGGTAAACATTTGTCAATACTGCAATGATTTATTTTTCTTTCTAATTTTTTTATTGCATATAAGTGTATGGATTACAAAATTTGTAAAATATTTACTTTAATAATAATTTTACAGTTTTTCTTTACCGATGCACGGATAAGATTATCAGGTCCACGGCAATGTTGATTTTACAAATGGCGAAAGGATACACAATGTGCTTACAAGTAGATCCTAGGCGGGGCTTTCAAAAGTGCTCGTTTTAGCATGAACAACCTATAGTTATTATCAAGTTCTTCTGTGCCACATTTGGTTACACAGACGCAATGCCCATTACAAGATATTTGCGCAGCCAATCAGAGTGGGTGAGCCCACATCGAAGGAGCCGCCTGCCAATTTGTGAGGTGTGACAAACATGAAGGAACTGCGGCATCTCCTGTAATGCATCCGTAGGAAGCAAGAGCAAGGCAGGACAGAGGCAAAATTTGCACCACAAGCCCACCAAGGGTCGCCACAAGTCACCCTGGTAGCGCTATCTACAGGAAAGCCCGAATCTATTTCATGTAAGGGGAAGCAATGTCTTGTAGAGGATTCGGTGACTCTCAAGCTGAACAAAGTCTCCCTTCCAAAATTTAGTTTTGAAATCAATTATGTTAGTGTATGTCTATATATTGTCATCCGACCTCATCCCTCAGCCGGCACAAGCCTTTCGTGGGTGACGCATGCACGAGGCGCGTGGCCAAGTGATGCGTGTTGTGCTATGGTGCACAGTGCGTCTGCACCTGGCGTAAAGTGCACCGGAGATACGCCAGATGGCAGAAGATAATAGTCAAAAAGGTACACGTTAGTTTTAAGAATTTTTACGTAGTTGACTTTTAGTGTATTCCTGTGCGCACATCCTGTAATCAATTTGTAAGGTTTCCTTCTGAGGTATTTGTTGGCATGTACTTCCGTGCATGCCATGAAACAGCAGCCGAGACCGCCAGTAGAGAGTTTTGTTAGTGTGTAAGATCTCTCGTGTTTGTTTGCAGTGTACTTCTGTGCATGTTTTGTAATTTACTAAGTAAGCTGTTGTATTAATTTTGCCATGCACTCCTGTGCACGCTTTTATATTCAGGATTGACCTCGTGCTGCATATCAGTGCATGTGGTCCAACAGGTCCTGCACTTCTGGCGCGGGATAGTGCTCCTGCTTCAGACAGCCGTTCGGTAGTCGCGTCTCGGAGCTCAAGCTGGACGGCTGCGTGCCGTGCGACCAGCAAGGGTTTCAACTTTGCTGTCACCGATCTAGGCAATGTCTTGACATTAATATTTTAAAACCTTTCCATCGTACCCCCACAGCCAGCCTTGGCCCTTCCGTCGATTCGGAGGGCCCGTAACTAATTATTTCTCCTTCTGGCTTTTTGTCTTTGAAGTAACTTAGTGTATCAACAAGCTGGTTCAGGCAAGGTCTCATGCAAGCGTTTTCTTCATGCCATTATATTAACTAAGGTACTGGTTAATTTTCTTTTGAGTTCATGTAGTGTCATGCAGAGTTTAATGTCTTTTAAAATTGTAATAAACGCATGATGGCTCTGGATCTGACGTTGTAATGACGCAATATTTGTAATTTTTCGGGACTCGGGTGTAAAATTCTTTTGTGTGTATGAAGCTTTGGAAAGCTTGGTAATATTTTTATCGGGTTCAAGTTTAAAGCCATGGTGGCTCGGTTCCCGTGATAATTTATCCGGCAGACGTGTACATTTGTAGATTATCGGGAGGATGTTTGCCGGTTTACGTTTTATCAGGAGTCTGGGTTGTGTTTCGTTTCGAAGTTTCGTTTTTTGGTAAACGTCAGCATTAATTAGATTAGTTCGTTTCTGTGGATCAGGCAACGTCGACAAGTTTTAGTTCCTTCGGCGCAGTTTTAATGCGTCAACAAATGTTATACAAAACGAGAGGTTAGTTTATCGGGATGTTGAATGCGTCCAAAGTTTTAGTTCCTCCAGCGCATTTCCNCTGTTGACGGCGCAGCAGTCGATAACGTGTTGAGAGCGGGACACGTGCAGTTTTAGATGACGCTGCTGGCAGATGCGGGATGCCGGGCGCTTATCTTAGGAGAAGGGGGCGATAGGCCTGCACATAAATACTAGTAGCGTCTATCGCCTGAAGGAGAAAAAGTAACCACCGTCGAAGGAGACACATCGGGCGTGAGAAGACGCATCGGGCGTGAAGTATTTCACCCACACCGGCAAGCACCCGCGACCGTTAATTCTTTTCACATAATTTCTTTTCAACTTAACCTAAAGTCTATCAACTTATTTCCGCCGGTGTGGGGGGTCGTTAGGGTGCCAGGAGGGAACGAACATCCCTCCTGCCTTCGTAAATTAGTCTTGCGATGCAAGTTTTGAGACATTAATAAATGGTAAACCACTGTGGCGCTGGTCTGTACTTGTATATTCATCTCTGAAAGGTTCGTACTCTGCATACTAGACATTCGTATGTGAACTGTGTCATTCAAAAGATAAATAAAATATATATATCAAACTAATCTGGAACTTTTTCTTAAGTAACTAGTGTTCAATTAACTGAGTCTTGTGTTTCTACCTCTGAGCAAGCCGTGGCAACGAAAACAGTCGACAGTAACAAGTGCCAAACGTTACAAGATGGCGTCCACTTGTGAGGCTGTAATATTCTAAATATTAGCTTAACAAGAATACGGGCGGGAACTTTACAACGTGCATGTGCTCACGCTTATTTTATAGTTAAGTAGTCATCCCTTCCGTACATGCGTTTGTCATGGTTCGTCGTGGCAAACAACGGGAGTTGAAGAGTTGTGTGTAAGTGTTGATGCAAGCCCCATGGCTAAGCCGCGACCTGAGATATAGTCTGTGGTCACCACGTGGCCATGCGCGAATTCACAGCCTGACGCCCTGGGGATATTACAAGTACGTTACCACCTTCATCTGCTGCCTCACCAGTTAACCCTGTTTTATATTTATATATATATATATATATATATATTTTTTTTTTCTTTCTTCTTCTTCTACTTATTACAATCATTATTACTAATCTCTATTTTTAATAAATACACATAAAGTATAAAACATAATCTTTTGTGAGTTTTTGGTTGATCTACACAAATAAATCTGGACTTCTGAATGAACATTAAGGAAATGATTATTTTACTTGCATACTTTTTCACTGAATAAGATTTTTATTTGTTACATAATAATTTGTACATAATCCACTTTATTTTCTTGTGGCACCTGCTTGTGAAGTCCTTGGAACCCCCTAGTGAGACTGAGGGGGCTCCCCTCCCCATCACAGCCTGACGTCCCTGAATACCTACGTGTCCTTCTCCAGCACGAGTACATCGGTCCAGCCACTCTTGACAAGGTGGTAGGCGACGGAGGTGGCCAGCATGCCGCCCCCACAGATGACAACCTGCGCCTGCCGTGGCAACACTGCATCGCTGCCAAGACAGCGCACCACAACGGGGACGGTGCCCAGCTGCTGGGAGACTCTCCTCGCTCGCCCCAGCATACCTGCAACACATCCTCTGTGCCTCAGCCATCACCACGGCACATCCACAATGTCTTCTTTAGAGTGGTTGGGTCGGGGAAAAGCTTGAGGTAGTTACTGATAATAGGGGCTTTTCTGAAGGAAACATAGTACCCCCACAAAAGTAACACAAATGGGATCTGCACAGCTTACCTTTTTAATATTGAGGAGGGCGTAATGGCAAAATAAGAAGAACATACTAAATAAAATAGTTGAAATACGAGGAGTTTGGCCGCTTTGTTTACGTCGGACGCCATATTGAATAGCCATGTAATGCTGTCTGCGCTGATGTGAACTGAGTTCAGTTGCTGTCTAGACGCAATACATTGCAGTTTGTGAGTTGTGTCGTCCGAACCAGAATGTGCGAAGGCTTGTGATTTAAGAATGGAGGGCACAAGTACGAGTGCTTCTGTGCGTTACAGTCGTCTATGTGGCAGGTGTTACTTGGACGTTTTAGTAGATTGTGGTGTTTTGTTGAGTGAGGTAAGGTGCAAGTCATGCACGATGGTAGTTGAATTGGTCGAGGACAGTGGAATTGTACCCGCCGCGTACCAAGGTGAGTTAATTCATATACATCCGGTGTGTTTTACTGTTACTTTAAAACCCAAAAATCCTAGATTAGAATAAAATCGTAGGTTAGATTAAAGCCCTAAAATCTTAAATTAGAATGAAATCATAGGTTAGATTAAAACACTATAATCCTAGGTTAGAGTAAAACCCTATAATCAGAGGTTAGATTATACCCTACAATCCTAGGATAGATTAGCAAACCCTATAATAATAGGTTATATTAAAACCCTACAATCCTAGGTTAGATTAAAAATGTAAAATAGTGATTCAGTCATTGTGGGGTTAGGTAAAGTTGGGTTAGGTGGGCACATATTACGAAATTGGGTGGACAAGTGTTAAATTAAGGTGTTTTTAAATTTTATGTGGGTGTATTTTTAGTGACTTTACCCTACAATTTCCTTGAGCTTCATAGCCCTCCCCACTATTGTATTTGTAATATGTAATGCCCCCTGTTAAATTCGTGTTCCATGTAATTGCCGTAGTAGAGTGGAAATTACCATTTTTCGGTGATTTTTTCTTTTATTTTCAGAAAAGCCTCTAATCTCAATAATTACCTGTTTTTATTTAATGCATCATTTTGAATAATTGGGCTGTGTGGAATAATACAAAAATCAGCTGACAGGGTATTTCAAAACTTTAAAGCTTACATCCAACAGTTGTCTTGATGTTAATACCTCTACCCACTATGAAATATTTTTTTTTGCAATAGAACGACTTTTAAATTACCCAAATGAGAAATAATGTCCATCTAGTTAGGAATCTTTCCTGGGGGTAAAAAAAAAATAAAATAAAAAAATAAAGGAAAAATACAGAAATGGTGTTTCAGGGTTTTGCACACATACAGAATGACTTCAAGGTCATTATCAATAATGGTGAACAAGGGGCCCAGCACACTACCCTGCGTAAACCCACCTACCTCCGACACTAAGTCCCTGCCCAATAACACTACCCACCATCATCCAGAAACTAGTCCATATTTTGCATCAAAATTTCCTGGGACAACTTACAGTCCCACAGTCTATGAAGCAGGCATCAACCTACTAGCCCTCTTATACTGCTTGCACCAAATCCTTCAGCAGTCCAACGAGTTGTATTTCACATGAGTAACCTGCCCTATAATCATGTTGGTACTCCTACAGCTAATTCTTTTCGTCAATAACCTCTGCCATTTACTGTACTAGATACTTCAAGATATCTACACAACTCACTCCAATCAAATTTAAGGGCTCAATTCCCTATACCATATGTACCCACTGCCTTGCTAATCTTCAATTAGCCTATAACCTTCTCCATATCCTTCTAACGTCTCTTGACAGAGCTCGACACAACAACACGCTGAACTTCGTGGATACCTGATAATAATAAATTAATTACGTTAACTGTAGAAAAAAGAATGTCAACAAACACGCTAATAAACATTGAACATGTGGATGGTGTGTAAAAGAAGACATATCTAATTCTACATTCGCTGCAAATACCTCCGGCAGATTGCCACGGTATTTTCTGTATTTTAACGGGATACATTTGATTTAAGTGTGCATTTACAAAATTTCAAAAACCATTCTTAAATCACCACATAAAAACTGTTATCAACAATAGCCTCGGCCTGATCTTCGTGTAGCCAGAAACAGAATACATTTGAAAAAAAAAACTAGCACAAAATCAAATACTTACAAAAACACGTCAGTTATCATTTCAAAAAGCATTCATAAATAATATGATGCAAGGCCCATTAATCCGAATCATACCCTACAGTATCTACAGAAAAACGGTGCCAAACATAAATAATTAAGAAAACATTAATCCACATACTTCAAAAATAAGAGTTGGATAAAACAGGTTAGAAAACAAGATTTGGCCGACATTACCTTCACTGTACAATTGCGCTAACTGAATATCCGTTAAGAACACAGATGTATAGTTTTTGGGTTTTAACCCCGAATTTTTAGGACATTTTCCTGTCTTCCCAGTGTTTAATAAAGTAAATCTTTCACAGCCTTAAATAAACATGTACAGTGCAATGCAGTGTAGTGTTACGAACACGTATGAGGGGTTGCTAGCAGGTCGGCATGTCGTGGTCAGTCTGAATTGCACCACTTCCAAAGGATTGGATTCATAATTCGAAATGGTAACAATTTCGTCTGGATAAGATTTATTCTAATCGGTTAGGGAAGCTCAATGCTTTTAGTTTGGCAACTAAAATTTTTCGCCAATAAGTGAGCACTAGTATCGCTTGTGTACAAGTTTCTTCTACTTTATGATAAAGGCAAAATAATTGCAATAATTAAAATAAAATATTATATAACTATAATTATAATGATATGCTACTTTTTTTGAAAATCGAAAAAAATTATACTTACAAACGTTATATATGGTTATTAAGAATCACCTTTAATACTAATTTTAGTGACAGTGAGGAGGGATATTAAGATTGCAGTGTTTTTTTATTATAGTTTTTTTATTTTATTACTATTATTGTTATTATTTATTTCCCTGTGTAAGATAGTGTTGTGCCCTGATTAACTGTGTATTTGTGGTGTAGTCCTTCCTACATTGTGGTACTTACGGGCTGATCAGAAAAGATGATGGGCGAGTTGGACCTTTGCTTTTGGGTGAGTGGTTTCGTGTATTGAATGGGGACATGCGGGTTATTTAGCGTTCCGACACGCATGAAGAGGTTGGTAGTAAGTGGGCGAATTGTAGAGTGATGCATGAATTGGATTTACTTATTGGGGCGAAGAGTTTAGGTCAGTAAGGGGTAATCAATGTGTAAATGTGGTGAGCCCAGTGCTAAGTCAGCCTTGGCCTGGGCCGTTGTCATCCTGGATCTTCTCCTTCCTCCAGGATAGCTGTGTATCTCCTCAGATGTTGTGTCGAGAGCAACGGACGACGAGGAAAAAGGGTGGGTGGGATGGGGTTGGCGAGCGTACGGATGAGTGGATTGTCGAGGTGTTGTGCACATGAGTGAGTGAAACGATCGTGAGGGTTGCGAGGATTACATAGCAATGGAGGAGGCGAGCGGCTGTGAGAACTTGGTGTCGTGCAATGGGGACAGGGAGGTGAAGAATGAGGCGAAGTGAGCGGAAGAAGATGTGGGTGGGTAGGTGGTCTAAGGTTGTGAATGGTGACATGAGTCCAGGCGGGGCAGGCATATGTAATGATGGGGAGGATGAAGGTGCGGAAGACTTGGATGCGTACTTCGGGGGGAGTTCCCGAGGATGGACGGAGAATGGAAGCGAGGTGAATCTTGGCTGTTCTGGCTTTTGTGGTGATGGAATCGAGGTGTGAAATGAAATTGAAATGCGAGTCGTAAATGATACCCAGGTACCTGAGCGTAGGTGACCAAGGGATGGGTGTGGTGGCGATTCTGGGTGGGTGAGTGCCAGTTGAACGATGGCGTGAAAATATGATGGCGGTTGATTTGGAATGGTCTAGCCCGATGCCGAGGGCACGAAGTTGGTGATTGAGTGAGGTGAGTCCACAGCTGAAGTGGTGACTGATGAAGTTTTCTTGGGCGGAGGAAGAGAAGAGGCATGTGTCGTCATCGTACTGAACGACATGGGTGGCTGGGGGAATCTTCATGTCTGCAATGTGGAGTGCAAATAGGAGGGGGCTCAGGACCGAGCCTTGGGGAACTCCGGCGGTGAGATAATGTGCCATCCACCCGCACCTGGTAGGAGCGACCCTCCAGGAACGAGCAGATGAGGTGGGTGAGGTGGGGTGGGATGTTCATGGCTGAAAAAAGCGAGTGATGAGCAGTTGGTGAGGCACGGAGTCGAAGGCTCGGGCAAGGTCTAGGAGAACCATGCCCGTGTGTTGGCGCCATTATAAATCTGTCACGACGATGCGTTCCACACGGGCANGGCAAGGTCTAGGAGAACCATGCCCGTGTGTTGGCGCCATTATAAATCTGTCACGACGATGCGTTCCACACGGGCAGTGGAGTGTTTGGGGCGAAAACCAAATTGATGATTTGGGAGGATGTTGGCAGTGGACACTGCATGGCTCAGGAGGCNGTGGAGTGTTTGGGGCGAAAACCAAATTGATGATTTGGGAGGATGTTGGCAGTGGACACTGCATGGCTCAGGAGGCGGTGTATGATTATTTCCGAGACTTTTTAAATAATCGATAGGAGTGAAATGGGGCATTATGATGAGGGGAGTTCAGGGGTTTTGCAGGCTTGGGGTTGGAGACCCCTATGGCCGACTTCAGTGGCGAGGGGAAATGGCAATGAATGAGCATGGTGTTGATGAGTCTGGTGAGGTAAAATGTGGCCTTGTGAGGGAAGGCACGGAGGAGGGGGTCGGAGACAGAGTCGGCTCCTGGGGTGGCAAATAAGCGGAGGTGGAAGACAATGGAGAAGACTCCTGTGGGTTAGGTGAGGTTAAGTGAGGGGCGATCCGGAAGAAGTCGGAGGTTTGACATGGCGAAATATTGATGGGTGATCCTCATCCTCCGAGTCGTCTGAGGATGAGAGAGTGGGGGTGGGTATGGAAACGAAACTGGTGTGAAGAAAGGCCAAGTGAGCCTCCAACTTCTCAGTTACCATTTTGGCCGTCATAATGGGTGTGGTGAGTGGTGTGATGTTGGTGGGAATCGCCTTAAGATGGCGGGGGTGTGGCCAGAGGGAGCCATTGGATGAGTTTAGTGACAGGAGACGCAGCCGTTCCCAGTCGGTCTTCCACACTTCCAGAACAGCCGCTGGCACTAGCCGCTCAGAAGGGATGACCACCTATCCTGCAGGAGTCTGGCTGCCTGCCAGTGATCACGGAAGTGGTTCCGCAGGGACAGTACTTTGTGAATGGGTTTGGATAGTGGAGAGAGGCTGAGGAGGTAGAGCGAAGTGGAATGCGTGTGTTTGTGGCGGATGTGATGGCGGTGGTGGCTGTGTTTCGGTTGATCTTCTCAGGTGAGTTGAATGGGGTGGAGAGGTCGAGAGGATTATGGAGGGAGTTTTGATAGCCAAGCCAGTCGGCGGCACGAAAATCGAAACGAGGGAGGAGGGGAAGCGTGTGAGGGTGAAAGTGAATTTGGCCAAGAACTGGGATGTGGTCTGATGAGCCTGCAGTGATGGTGCGGATATCTGTGATGAGTGGCGTGTGGGTGGAGAATGTGAAATCGATGGTGGAGGGGCAGCGATTTTGATGAGTGGGGTGATGTGGGTGCCGCGAGATGGAGTGTTCCGCCGGTCCAGCTGGCACAGAGATGTTCCCCGGTGGGGCACCCCCCAGTTTGGGTGGGATGCGTTGAAATACCTGGCCATGATGATGTGTGTGTCAACATGGTTGAGGGTGGAAATTTGGTCGGTGGCAAGGGTGTTTGTGGAGGAAAATCGAGTGAAATGAGGGTGATCGGGTATAGGTGGCCTTGAAGGTGAACGGCGAATGCCGTTCGCTTCCAAAATGACGAGCTGTGGCGAGTGAAGGTGCAAGGGAGGTGGGTTGGCGAGGGTGACGAAAATGTGGGATAGGTTGCTTCGTGCGGCCCGTTGCAGAAGCAGCAGTAGGGATGGCGTCCTTGGATGTGCAGTCCCTCGTCCAGTGCTCCACGGAGCAGCGGAAGGATTGGAGGCGACGGGCACAGCGCTGCGAATAGTGGACCAGGCCCTGACAGTGATAGCACTGAGGTGTGCGGGTGGAACCTCTGAAGGGCTCGACTACGATTACCCAGCAGCCCAGGGATTGCGGAGGGCGGCTTCTCCCACCTTATGGGTGGTGATCAGGATGATGGCAGTCGCTGAATTTTCTGCCGACCGGAACATCGTTACAGTGGTGAAGGGGAGGTTGAGGGTGGTTAACTCCTCAGTGATCTCCTCGGTAGTGGTGGTGAGAGGAAGGCGCTTGAATGCAACCTGGTCCTGCTTCCCATCAGGACGGGAGGTGTAGGGCGAGTTAATGTGTTGATTAGGAACAAGTGATCGCATGCGTTGGTGGTGTAAAAGGAAGTGCGATCACGAACTGATGAAATGCTGAGAGGTCCGGTGAGTTCCTTGGCGGTGATGAAGAGATTTTTGGCAATGGTCACCAGGCATGCGCTGTGCGACTGGTGCAGTTGTTTGTGGAGCCGAAGGCTGATCAGTGGTGGCTGTTGGTGGGTGCCTGATGCTGCGGGGGCGAGAAGCCTGTGAGGATGAGTGGTGCGTGCGGTGGTCCTCCAAAGAGGGTGAGCGAGAGTGGTTCTTTTATGTTGGTGATGGGAGTCGAGATGAGTAGCGATTTGTGAGTGGGAGTGTGGTGTGGTCGGAAGGGCTTAAAGACTTTGTGGCGTTTGTTGGTCTTCATTGGGATGAAGAATCCATCTGCTTCCATTGGGGTGGCAGTTTCAGGCGGGGGAGTTTGGTGGGAAAGAATGTTAACTCCTGGGTACAGGAAATGTGGTGTGTTTGTAAATGTATCTCCTTAAATTTATACGAAGTGGGGGTGATGTGGGGGAAACGAAGTTCGAAAATGTGTCTTCAAATTTTTAAATTGTGGCAGGGTGGTGTGTGGAAAAGATGACGTTTACAAATGTACCTCCTTAAATTTCATGGTGCAGGGGAAACGACGAAGCTCGAAAATATGTCAGGTGTGGCAGTGATGTTAAGTTGCTAAGACTAGCTCAGAGGTAGTACACGAGACTCAGTAAAATTGACGCCGATTAAGAAATAAGTCCCAGAGTTTTATACTTTATTTATCCTCTAGTGACACAGTTCACAGATAACCATACAAGTGCAGAACAGCACCACCGTCGTATACAGATTATTCATGTCTCAAAACTTGCATCGCAGGAAACATGAAATGGGGCTACCTCCCACACCGGCGGAGAAATAAAATAGCAAAGTCTTGTTGCCGATGTAGGGGTTCTCGTCACACCCGACGCGGCCTAGGCGAGCATTGTAAGACTAAACTCAAGGGAGACTGACCTTAAGTGACTTGTAGGGCGACAGGCACACGCATCTTTGTGCTGCCTCTCACCCCTCTCTTCTGGCCTAGCACTCTCTCCAGATGTTATCGAAACTGCTTTGTACAAACAAACTGCGCCGTCAACATACACATAAACAAACTTCTTGTATAAAACTTGTTGACGCATTCTGAAAACAGCTAAATAATGCTGACGCTTACCAAAAACTGAAAACTACGACTTTCGAAACGAAACGACAAACAGGTGCCTGATAACCATAAAACAGCAAACGTCCGCCCGATAAACAAACTATCACAGGAAACACGCCACCATGGCTTTATACTTCAAACCCAATAAAAGTATTACTAAGCTTAGCAAAGCTTAAGAAAAACGAACGAAAATGAAACACCTGTCCCGAAAATTAAGAATACTGCGTCATTATAACGGCCACAGAGAGAAAGCCGAGGTCTCAACTCTCGACACATAAGGTGCCCGTAGTCTGCACCAGAGGTAACTCATACTCTACGAACCATCCTGTCTATCAAAGGGAGCTGGTAGCGTCAACTATGTAAACAATAAGTGCCCTCATTTACGTACTAAGTATACCAGCTGATGTGTTGTGATGTGTATGTTATGCTGTTGGCAATGGTGATTAGTTCAGAGTAATATATTATTTTTTCCCATAAAGTTAAAATTCAAAACTTATAACATCACACTTCCACGCGGATGTGGGATGTTTCGCTGGCATAGCCCGCAAAAAGTCTCGTGGAAAAATGCATTCACCTGAATTTTGTTTGTGTGCATCTATCGAAGAGTACCGCCCTCTGAATGCTTTTGTTATCTAGTTTACTTTTTGTAATGTAATCAGTATCCTAGGGCAATTTCCCAACCATGTCATTTATGGTTTACAAGTATTGTACCATTATCTCTTAAGTGTACAGAATTTGCTTTAAAATATAGTTAACAATTTGAGCCTGGACGCTTACAATTAGTGATACTTTTCCAGCTGTGGCAGAGGCTACAGCATTGTAGGCATGATACTTTTCCAAAAGTCAAAATTTAACCTTTAAAAATTGTAATTCTGGAAACTGGAGGTAAAATAAAATAAATTACACACATACATTTATAATAAATTACACCAAAGATTTTTATTTGATTACTTTTGAGACAATACATGCACTTTCTTTCCAAGAACCTATCACATAGCAAACAAGGCTCAATGCGGCTAACAAGACGAGTTATTCAAAGTTAATCAACATAAGGTTTTAATAACTCAACGCAACAGAACAAACATTAAAAACAATAAAAAAATTACAAAAGTTGTGAAACTTCAAGTGTACAGATGTGTGTATAGCAAAAAAAAACTGCATATGAAAACACACACACACACACACACATCTGGCAAATAGGAGAATAAACAACCCTTGCCTGTAAAAATCGATACAAATGCTTGAAGATGACTACACAAAAGAGAAGCTAAAACAAATGCATATATAAATTAAAACCATGATTGTAGAGGGAAGTATATAAAAGAGATGGAGGGAGGCAGGTAGAGGGTGAGAGCCCTTCACAGATCTTGCACGACAATCACAGACAACTACAGCTACCAGTTCAACAGTTCATAGTGTAAGTGTGCTATTCACTCGGCGGTCCGGCACTAATACTGAAGTCAGACGTCCCCCTCCTCATCCTCCTCCTCGGACTCGGCCTCGGCCAACCACGTCAGCCACTGGTTCACCTGCCGGCACACACACGGCGTGACAGGCTAGCAACACACTCTCGTAACATACACGCTGCCGTAGAGTAGTGTAACATACCATGCTAGGCACTTACGAAAAGTAACCTGGTAGACTAAGACGTGACCAGGTTTGCGTTATCACCAGCGGTCAACCAGGTTGCTATTCAATGTTTTAGAAGCAATTCAGGGTTTTAAGATGGCATGAAAATTAGGCACAAACATAAATATTAGGTGTATTGGTTATTTAATTGATGTTATCACCCTACATTAACAATAACAAACGCATAAAACTTTTACTGCCTAACACTAACTACATTCGTAAATCATTGCAACTTGAAACAAAAACACAATATCATCCATTCTCTTGCTCTTTCCGAAAGTTGTTAGCAAGGACAGGCGAGCATTGTTAAATTCCAATCTTTACATTTTGACTATGTTTTCCATTTTAGTGCCCTTTCACAAGTGTCGTCTATCTGTTATATTCAACTTACCCTGGCCTCGAGCAGGGTTAGCCCAGAATTGATTGAGTAAGCAATTAGTTAACTCTGTAGATGCAGGTAAACTTTGACCAGTTGAGTTATTGAACGGGCAGAATAAATTTATTCCCTGACCCGGTTAACCGGATGAATTTTCATAAGCGCCTATACATCACCACACAACTCCCCTCACAGCAGACGGTGACATGTGTTTCTCAACATCGCAAACGTCACCTTGACCTAGCAGCAGAGGTAAGGCGAGCTCACCTGAAAGAGGGCCTTGCCCTTGCCCGGGTAGTCGTCGGTGATGTCCTCCTTCCACTTGAGGAAGGCCTCTTCCTCCACTATCTCCAGATCGTAGAAGTTGACGAACCAGCGAAGCAGCATGCCTGCAACATTACTCGCCATACTGTAGCAAGCAGCGCTTCAAGATTGCAACCAGCAAACATCTACGTACAGTGAAACCTCGTTAAGACATTTACGCATGCTTAACCAAGAAACTTTAGCAGCTCGACATTTGATATTGATAACAGACCAAGTTCTATGCACTGTGTTTGAAATACAGGTATAGAGGTACAAAGACTAATTTTCACCACACACTACATCTCAGCTCTCCAACATACCTGCAAAACCGCCCATTCGCAAAATGTATATATCAGAAACACCGAAAACTATTATATGGGATTTGAACAGAAATTTGCTGCTTAAAGACCAATAAAACAATAAGGTCACCACTTGAAGTGCCATTCTAGTGATGCGATGAGAATAATGAATGCCATTTCAGAACCCCAACCCCCTCATACATACTGCATGTAATGCCTTTACTCCATTGCCCCAAGTCTTATTCAGAATAAGTTTACATACCTTTATACTTATCACATTAAATTTCACCAGAATTCCTCTAAAATAACAGGCTGTCATATTAAAATTTTAATTGGGGAGGATTCATAAGTAGAGATCTGAAAATTTAGCAAGCGCAATTACCTGAAAAATAATGTAAATTTTCATATAAAAAATGCTAAATTACCATTTTCAAGAATTTTAGTTGTAATTCACTAATTGTACATAATCCTGTAGTATTTTCGCAAATTATTGTTTTAAGATACATAGTTACTTCTTACGATGTATTTTTGTATATTCAAATACGAATGCATGTAGAGTTAGCAAGTAGATTCCTTTGATTTATCATCACAAACAAAAACATGATTTACTTTCCATAACGAGTGTTTACAGCCATAAATAACATGAGCGCAAGTGATTATGCGTCACTTTGAATGAACATTCTAATACATGGCCCTGCAAAAGTTTATTTGCTCATTCGATAACCCTGCCATTGTAGTGTACAAGCCTACCAAGCACCACGTTATCAATGGAATTCGCGCCAACTAGCTCAAGGAGGTTTACATTCGCAGCATAAACAATTCTTTATGAAGTGGCGCAGCAGTCAAAAATGTGTATATGAATTTACTTACGTAGAATATATTTCCAAATTGAATTAGTGGTATCAGGTATTTTAATCTTGTATTCTCCCAGTTAACCTCTGTCTCGTGTAACTTTGCAAGATTGACAGTTCGACAAAAGTAGACCAAATGTTTAATTTTCATTATGTAAACCTTTCTTCATCAGCTGGTGCGTCAAGTGGAGGCTGTACGTTTTATCAACACACTGTCAGCCAATCTACTTGCCATTGTCCTGTAATGCTAAATAAATTTTAAGGTATTTTAGACAGACATCTGTCAAAAAATATGTAGGTTATAAAAGGAGAAATATGAAACCTTGCTAACTCTAATTTGTCAGAGGCAGCGAATTTGGGTTAACATTTACAAGACTAGTTTTAATCACACTTTCCGACGCCATAGCTAATATAACTTGAACTAAAATTTGGGAAACTTTATTGACAACACGACTATTGATCGCCAAGCAGTAATTCTGCTGTTACTGATACTAAACAGTTTGAGTTGGAAATGTGGTGTGGAATAACGTAATAATTGCTTAAAAACTATTCACGCGCATCCCTTGGCAAGAGATCTGCAATGTAAACTGTAACCGCTGTTACCATAAGCTAGCAGATGGTGACCATCGATACGGTGTAAGCCACGGCAGCTGTCTCCGATAGTTTATTTTACCAGGCCCCACGAACTCTCAATACACTTGACACTGTGCCAGCACGATGGAAGTGAGGTGCTCCATACATCTGGCCACTGTATCTTGTTTCTTCCCCATTCTACTCTCACAGGATGTCACCTGGAATTCCCTGACTTTCCCAGTTTCCAGGCGGAGTCTTAAATTTCCCCCCCCCGATCCATTTTCAGGATCGAAACCCTCCAATACCAAATTTTCCCACATCTGACAGAACAAATGTTAGTGAAGCAAAATTAAACTACACTGCAACAGACTAAGCAAGCAGGACCAACATTTTATTCAGCCCATGTGATTTTTTCCCCACAATATATGCCATTGACATCGCACAAGTGCCATTAAAAACACTAAAATACTTTATTTTGTATGGATAGGCCCTAAGTTACTAAGCAAAAATGTATTATTGCCCGTTCACTAACTTAAAAATTAAAACTTTACACTGCATATGCTCATTACATTACGCTGTATTCACTTCTCCCTGTGGGTGGACGTGAACTCACTACTTACTCGTGCTGCGAGTACAAGGTCTGACGATATCCCAGTCTATGGGGCAACTACGGCACGCATGTATTTCAACTGCTCACGAGTGTAATTCAGCATGCACTGTACATGGCATGGAGGACGTTTCAGTAAAGTTAATTATCAGCAGCACAGAATACTTTACTTCACAGGTGGTCGTAGAGGACGACGACGGGGTTACTCACCCTTGGGGAAGTGCAGGCCGAAGCAGTAGACCTGCAGGCTGTACACGGCAGTGACCTGGAGGTCTGTGCGCTCGTGCAAGAAGGCCTGCAGCACCGGCTTGTAGCGCTCCAGCAGAGTCTTCTCCTTCTCCTGGAGCCCCTTGTCCGGCACACAGCTGCAGTCCACGCCCTCCCCCAGCGTCGACTCCTAAGCCACACATCTCCCTCACACCTTGCTGTTCAACTTAACGAGTATGGAGCAACTTAAGGTGCTTGCCTGCCTATCTGGCATGCAGTGTGTGATACACATTTTTAAAACTAACTATTTCACGTATGCACCATGTGTTTGTACACGCACTGCAGACCAGGGTTAATACAAAATTCAACTGATCACAAACAATACAGTAGAACACCAATTAAAAAAAATTCAAATGTCACTGGATTTGATAAATACAAATTTAACTATTTTAATACCCCAACACCAACAAGTGTTTTTCGATGGTTCCTGAAAATCCTTACTTAAGATGTGGTCTTAATTACTTATATAAGCATTATATAAGGGTTTGAATGTATTTTGAAGCTCAACATGGCCAAAAATTTACATTTTCACAATGTCATAGCTTAAAATATTATGGGCGAATTCCCTCCGAAAGTAGTGCAGGGTCCAGTGTAACTTTTCTCTAGACTACCCACCAATTAATCATAGAGCCACGGGCCTAAAGTTGCACAGATACACACAGCACGACCACAGCCCTGCACATAGAAGTACCTTATGCATGCAGTAAGTCACCATAACATAACCACTATGCTTGGACTTAACATGGGAAACAACTCCAGGTAGGCAGCCACTAATAGCACTGCTAACGTCTTACACTTTCCATACGAGATGCATTTGAAATGGCAGAATTGTGGCAGTAGCAGCAGTTTTGTCAGCGGATATTAATTAATATGGGTACATTTATAGTTGTAGAAGTGTAAACGTTTTGTTTTTGAGAACGGCCATGTATACATAAACTAACAGAATGCCTACAAGTTAAAAAATGCAGCATTTTGGAATTTACCATGGAGACAGAGTTGCCCAAATGAAGTGTGTAATTTCTGCAGCATTAACTAGAGGTAGAGATGTTACGATACCACTTATTTACTCTCTATTCCGATGCCAGGCTTAATTATCTATTCCGAGTCTTGATTACATTAACAAACTAATCCCTTTCATAATGTATTTGTAGTATCCAACCTACCTTTGTTTTTTCCAACGAGACTATTTATTTTCACAGTGCGGCCATAAGGATAAGATTTATTTTTCCATTATTTCATACACGTTATAAAATTTTGGTTTAGACCCGTTTACATCGGGACTAGATGAACATGTAGCCAAACAATCGTTATCTGAAATATGTTAAGTACGCACTCGCAATGGTTAGGCGCATTTTGTCTGCCAGAAAGTTGCGTTGAGGGTTGTACAACAGGCCCCGACCAAACATTTGCAAACATTCTTGCGAGTTGCTTAGGGAATGGTATAGTTAACTTTATTGAAAAGTTAACCTAATTAATAAGCATGCGTTTTTTTAGTACCATTAAAAATTTCTTAACAGAGTTTTACTGTAAAAGTTTGCTAAAACGTGAGAATGCCACTTCCGTAGATTGTGTAGCATACAGTAGATATGAATACATCAGTGGAGTGTCATGGACAAACATGTGCAGCACCAAGTACTAATTTATCTAACTTATTCAATTAAACTCAGGCTTTTTATGCGCTTGTGTTGCATATGGTCGAAAAGTAGACATTTAAGTTTGTGTGCACAATAACTTACCTACCCACAAAACGAACCTGTTAACTACGTATTTACACTCAAATTCACAATAAAACAAATTATTGTGGGAATAAACCATATAACATCAACATACAAAAATACAACACAGTTTTACAAAGTTCGTTAACTGTAACTTTTATAGCAAAATCAATTTTGTGCTTTGTAAACGAAAATTATCAAATTTTGTTAGAGACCACAAAATTTTAGACCCTTTACACTGTGATAAATAATTACATTTGTATTGGCTTAGGCACATGTAATAGGTGGTCAATAACGCAATTACAAGTCTTTTAATTTTTCATTCTACGATCTTTCCAATAATCATGGGTATCGAGGAATTGAATATTACATTTATAACATTAAAACACTTTCGGTACAAGAATGTTGATAAATGTGAGAAGAAAAGAGGCGACGGGGAAGGATACGTGGAGCAGGCAGCGGCCGTACCTGAGTTATGTACTTGACGAGCACGGTGACGAGTGCCGAGATGAAGGGGGGGTCTGCGTGGTGGGCGGGGTCCAGGTTCTCCTTGATCCACTTGTAGAACTGCGTAGGGTTGGGGTCGGCCAGCAGCTGCTTCCACAGCTCCGCCTGGATGCGCAGCAGCGGGAAAAGGAATGTCAGCCCACGCTCCTCCAGGATCTCCGCGAGGCGCTCCTTATTGCGGTCTCCTTCCGGCAGCTGGCTCAGCAGGTTCACCTGATGCACACCACGTACATGGGGCTTCACGTCTCTTCTACAATAAGGACGTCAAAGATTGATGCAAGGTGCTTACATAGGAGCTGTGAAGGAACTGAACATAGCATGAAATGAGGAAAGTGAAAGAAAAACACTTTCATCATTGGTGAAATATCAGAATGTAAAACCTTAACCACTCTCTCTAATACATAATGGATATTCAACCCAAGTATTTCACCTCAGACATTCAGGCCGTCACAGGACAGAAGTCCTCTGGTGGAAACCGCGAATGAAAAAGTCTTTCATCATTGGTGAAATATCAGAATGTA
>NQII01007475.1:30945-79741 GCA_002778355.1 Clitarchus hookeri
GGGGGAAGTCCCAAGAGGCATCTGATCTTAGCACATACATTGCTTATGAGGGCCTAATTGGGGGGATTGCAGGGCGAACGTGGGTAAATACGGTAGTTATTAAGTAATTCACTGGAAAGGGATTCCATTAGCATTGTTTCCCCATGTCAACCGTGTGGCTGCTAGCGTGGTAAACTAAACCCTTATCAAACAAGCTTTGCTTTCAGTAAAGCATTGAGACGCTAGCACCACTGTTCTCACCTTGCTATCGGTGAACATCTGGGCAAGCGGTGCGCGGCCGAGCGTCTTGTGCAGCTGCTGCAGCACCAGCACGAAGAGCGGATAGTGAGTGCCATTCTCAGTCACCTCTGCAACATCCCCCAGTGACGCCACTTCCTTGCCGACTGCAGCAGCGGCAAAGCCCGCCACGTGAGAGTATATGCGTGGCACCTCCTGCTCCTTGTCGGCCGCCCAGCCCACAAGCTCCCGGTACGCCTCGAGGAAGTGGGCAGGTGTGATCAGTCCCTCGCGCCGGAGTTCCACCATAAGGCCACTTGCCAGGTCGCGGTCGGCGTCGCTCCTGTCCAGCGTCAGCCGCATCATGGCCAGCAGCACTGGCCGCGCAAACTTGTCCGGGACCTTCTGCTCGCGATAGGCACTCACAGCGTCCTGGAGGCGGCTGGAGCCAAGGTACTCCTCCAGGAGTCCCTCTGCCTTGCGTACCACCTCCTCTTTGCTCGGCCCCTGAACATACAACCACCAATTCACGTCGCACATCTCTCCTGGCAGGTGTAGCAACTCCAGGGAATATCTATCCACTTTCTTTCTCTGTCTCATGTAACTTGGCAAGATTTTGACAGTTCGGCAAAAGTAGACCCAAGGTTTACTTTTTGTTTATGTATCCTTTCTCCATCAGTTGGTTGCCATTGTACTGAAATGCAATTTTTTTTAAAAAATACTTTAGACCAACATTTTACTAAAAAAAATTTGTAGGGTTTAAAATATAAAACCTTGCAAAAAATTAATTATTTCCTAACTACTTTTTATTTGTCAGACAGCAAATTTGGGTTAATATTTACGGGACGGTAGTTTTAATCACACTTTCAACGTCATGGCTAATATAACTGGAGCTAAAATTCAGGAAACTTTATTGACAACACACTTTTATTCACCAACAACTCACCTACGACTATTGCAAAGCAGTAATTCTGCTATTACTGATACTAAACAGTCGAAGTTGAAAATATGTGGCGAGGAATAGTGTAAGAATTGCTTAAAAACTATTCACGTGCATCCCACTTTCTTTGTTTTATTAATACAATATAGTAACAATACAGAAGCAATGAAATGGGTTTGCGGGACAACATTGTGTGTAATGGACTTAGACAAACTATTACCGACCCAATAGAAATTACTAGCAGAAAAATAAAGCTATTGGTACCTGTTCGTAAATTTATTTTACACACAAAAGCTATTTTTTTGTGGCTGGTAGTGCTTCGGGAAAGAGCAGACAGATGGTGTGCATGTCATGGCAGGGCGAGTTGTGAGCAGAGCATTACTCAACAGATAGCAGCACGTTCGCATGCCTCTTGATCCCATCTGTTTAAAAGTTGACTTTTCTTCTATTACTGGCTCGAAACGACACCAATTTGAAATATATTTAGTCAAATAATTCAACAATACCATGCAATATTTCTGTATGCTTTTGGAATTAATATCAAGCACATATGGAAAGTATGGATACGACAGGAAAACTCAAGATTTTGAAGTGGCATTTCATTTGGATACAGAGTGTTTTATTGTGCATTTCATTTTGAATACCTATACATTACTACTTTATCACGAAGTTTAGTTGGTAACTCACAATTGCTGTTGTGGCTACGTAAAATTTTATCCATTAATCTAGGAACTAATCACGTATTTGTTGCTTGTCTGATGTGTGTACGTAGCCAACGTAATATTAACTTTTGTTTGTTTGTGCATCAACTGATACAGGATTTTGTAAATGGCACTTTGTTTCCTATATGTTAAGTTGCCACTCGCTGACTGTCATAACCTTGCCAAGTTATATGAGACGGACAATATACAATGCCCTCAACTACACAGAAAATCAGTCTTGTGGACATTCACAGTTCACCAAATTTTTTGTTTGTACGACTGTGTCGTCCATTTCGACCAATCTGCATCCCTAAATGCAATAATTGCAACAAAACCAGTCTTAGCCCTGCTGCTTCTTTAGTACACAGAAGTTACCACAAAATACTAGATTGATTGAAAAATTAATAACCTACCAGGTAAAATAAATGTAACTTAGATTAAAAAACATAATAAATTAAATAGGAATGAACAAGTCTGAGTTGCTGTTGTCGACAAACAATTCCAAGAAGGTACAACATATCATGCCTGTAGACAGCTTAATATGTGGTTCCTAGATTTATATTTATCGTAATAGTTAGGCCTATCACTGAAACAATAAAAACTAAGACAATTAGAATTTTATTTAGCTAAATGATTAAAATTCTAAGTTTTTATTCTTTGAAACTTGCAATGATGTTATTTTTCCTTGTCAAGGTAGTATCGGCAATATCGGAAAAGGCTGAAGAAGCATATCAGCTCACTTCTAGGTAAATGTTTTGACTATACTCAAAATTCATGAATATACAACCATATTGTCTGTCAATTGTATCGCCACATTAAGGATAGGCACCAAAAATCACAGAATTGAATATAAGTTCTCCAAAACTTACCCCTGCTCAAACCCCTTTTGATACAACCTCAAAGTCTACTCCCTTCTCTACTACCTTACATCTGCATGTCACAGCGTAAAGGCACGTACCTTATCCTTGCGGCTGGCCTTGTTCTTGTCGAGGGAGGCCTGCTTGATGAGTATTGGCGGCTCCTTGAGCAGAGGCAGTGGGGGGCCCGGCTTGAGCTGGGGCAGAGGGTCCCCGAGCAGCCCGCCCGGCCGTGCTCCAGACAGCAGCGACGGCTTGCTACCCGGCTGCTTGAACACCATCGTGTTGGCTGCCGGCCGCAGGGACACCTCCTCCTCCAGGGCCGACTGTCCCACCTGGTGGGCCAGCTTCTTGAAACGCGGCGGCAGGTCCTTACCCGTCCCGCTAGCTGCAACAGGCATACCCCCACCACTCTGTTCATCCACTGGCGAACATCTTTGCTTCGACTTTACATCTCTGCTATAGAAGCCAGTATGTTTTCAAAATTATACATGCATAAACTCAATTACAGGTATATATACCGCAGTAACTACTCTATCAACAAAATGAGTGGAAAGTATGGTAGATATTCCAATTACAAATGCGTTACCACCATCTGATTTCACAAACAGCATCACTGCGACACAAACTTAGCTCACAGCCGCCACCATCCAATACGTTAAAAAAGGGGACAAAAAATTGATTTTTATCAAAATTACATAGCCTGAGGTAGTTCCGTATTTCTACTCGCTAAATAACTGAGAACAGGTCCTTTGTACATAATTTTACAGTTAAATTAACTGAGCTGTACGCCAATCAAAACATCATAATCCTAAAACACATACAACATGAATATATTCAACACTTCACACTTTTACAGATACTTTACCCTCTTCCCCATTTCTTCTGCTAGTTAGAATTCTGCTAAGAGATATGCAACAGGGTATTGAGCATTGGTGACAAGACATGATCTGTCTAGTCTTGATTAGGTTGAGATTGCTAAATATCATTTCATTGTTAACGAGAACATTCGGAAATGCTTTGGCAAAATTTTCCACCTTTATCCATTCTCTATTTAGACTGAATCAAAAATGTCAATGTTCTTCAAAACCACACTATTGAATTGGAGAAGAGGGACCGCTAGTTTGTCCCCATCTCTTAAAACTTATGAACACTGGTAAAAATCAGTTTCTTCCAGTGAGCATATTTGGTTATTCTCCAAATTTATTCATGTGGCATGACCAATGAAAAGTCCTGCACTTGGAAGTTGGTTTTTTCTTCCAAAGCCAACAGATGTTACATCACATGCTTGTTGAGAGTACAATTTGTGCACATCAGACTGTTCTTGCTGAAATAAAAAGATTACATTTCCAGAAACATGGCAGAGTTGCACATAGACAGAGAAAAAGCAGCCTTGATGACAGTGAATGCAAAGTTTCTTTTACATCCCACACAGATTCAGAGTTACATTCTGTTGGTTCAAATTTTGAATCTATTAAGTGCTTACCACAGCTCGATAAGGCGATCAACACATTGCAACATTGCAAGCCGCCTAGTGAAACACATTGCAACACAAGCCACCTGGTGAAGCATGGCGGAACATTTTTTGTGTTCCAAGATCTGAAGCAACTGTTGAATGTTTCAAAACTCATCCTGCCTTTTCCCAGACACTTTGAAACATGTGTATACATCTCAGGTTAGTTGTTCGCAAAAGTCTGGCAGTTCACTGCATGCCAAGTGCAAAGAAGAAACCACACATTTTCTTATTTACCTCGAATGTGCAACAGTACAGAATTAAATTACCCAACCATAGATTTGGCATTATCTGATGATATGCTGATACAATTCTGTCAACGAATGAGTTGTTGACAACGTTAAACATGTGCCACCTGTTGCACTTCCAGTAAGTGCAACAACTTTATTGAGGTGGGTTTTTCAACTTCTGTAGTAAAATTCTAGCAATTATCACTACTTGTCCAGTCACTGAAATATCTGTAGACTCAACAATAAAGAAAGAGTAAAGAGATTTCTTCATGTTAGTGATAACTTCTTCTGCAAATCAGCCAATAGTTTGCGTAATAATTTGGCTTGTTTTAATATGACCACAACTAAAGTTCTTAGCAATGTCACTGCCTGGGAACATTTTGGGCACTAACTTCGTAAAGCTATCTCTCAGCCCAACTGGTAAATTATTTTCGCATACAAAATTCACTGCATCAACGATTTAGTTTTGAAATTCAACATTGTCTCACAACTACTCCCTTGCGTTACATTGTTTTGTGGTATTATCTTGTATCGTGCTGCCGTAAATACTTTATGCCTACTCTGGCTTTGTCAAACTTGGTTTTACAACTTTTACACGATGCACGATATTCACGCTTTTCTCGTCTTAACCACTTTCCGATTCTCTCTCACGTTTCTTTTCCATATTTTGAAATATCGTAGCTAAATCAGACTGTTACAGCCACGTTATAAACGGAAAACAATAATATCATTAAGTACTATAAGTAAGGCCATCAGAAATCACATTTTTTCATATGCCAAATATATTTGTAAACACGGCACAGCATCAAGCCTTCGCAACTCATGAGTACAGCCAAAAAAACCCTGTAAGGCACAAATCAAACATACTCTTAAATCATGAATAATCCACAAAACTCGCTAACACTACTGACGAACCAGCACTATGAAACCTTACTATACAGCAGCTGAACATCTCTTTTACACAAACAGCCTGACTACAAAATAAACAAATACTGTTTGCCAAGGAATGCAGACTGTCAATTTATGTATCTTCAGTAATCGTGGCGCTTTGGTCAGCCAAAGGAAACATTTCACAGTTGGCTAACCCGAAATAAATAATTTAGCTGACATGGTAGCTGGTTGTTTTAAGATTTTTCGTGCCCGGTAAAAATACGAGTGAAACGCGTTAATAATATGTTCATGTCAGAGTGCGAGAAGTATTTTTGCAATATCAGAGAAAACATTTCACTGTGTGTAAATGTTATATAACTAGGGATGGGTTGAATAACAAAAAAATATCGGTTACGGTACCAATTCTACAATTTAAATATCCGTTCCAGTATTCGGTTCTATTCTGAATACTTGCCTTTTGCTTCCAACTTCATTAAACCAATACAGATAAAATTCATTAAATGTTTTATTTAACCTATGGAAGAATTAAACAATAATAAAGTGTAAAGATAAGATTGCCAAATGCCATATGCACTATTGTAAGTAAGAATTTCGCTAAGTTAGTAAATAGTCATGATTGTAACATATGCAGCCATACGGCAACGTTTAACACGGTACGAAGAATATACAGCACTAGAACATTATCCTCGCGCATTTGCAATATTTTACTTAGGTAAAATTACACTGGTTTTAAGTTATTTTAAATAATTGTGATTGTTTAACATTGACATACCACATTTGCTGTAGACGATGGACTAAATACTCAGCATTATCTCAGAGGGCCTCTTTCCAATAACAGGCAAAAATTTTAACCTCGTAAAATAGTAAATTTTTTTTGCATGTGTTTGCAAATACACTGTTACATGCATTATGTAAATAAACACAGCTGACTTCCGAATAACAGATTAAACACACCCCACATGGCAATGTTTACATCGAAATATGGCAGAAAGATATGCAATGGACTGAAAGTAGAAAATAAACAGGACTTTCAAAGTGCTTGCTTAACCATGAACAGTCTTTAAAGGGAATATTTGGATACACAGCGAAGTCTGACAACGCTGTACCGGTGACTTACGCCACGACTGAGAAACACTCACAGGCAGTGAAGTTCTGTTGCTGAGAGTTGCTGGTCGTGTGGTTGGTCTTCACGTGGTTCTGGCTGAAGTTCTGGCGGTTGCTACCACCAGAGTAGAAGTTTTGTTGGCGGTTCTGACGGAACCCTGGCTGATAGCCATTGGAACCGAACCTGCACATCACCACGCACAACCTCCCGTACATCACGCTTGCGTGCATCTACCTTACACCAACACTAGAAAATCTTTAAAATTGCTATCAGAAAATACTCAAAGAATATGAATTGAGATTGTAATAATTTTTTTTCGTATTAACTGGTGTTAGCAATAATTGTAAATTTTTTTTTTTTTTACGAATTTATGCAAACACTGCAATTTAGCATATAGGAAAAAAAGACACTTCTTACCAGTGGACTTCACAATTTGTAATACCAATTAAACACTCCTATTAAGCATAAAAATTTAACAAGTTAATTTCCCTCAGATTTTGTTTTTAAGAGGTTTCTAATAACATAGTTTCACTGCATCACTTCCACAACTGCAATAATAAACTAACCATAAAATGTAATTCTAATTTTACATTGAGCCACAGATTTTGTTTCCACATATTAAGAGAACAAAGGCTCAGGTAGCACAAGTGACAATCAGCAAAAAAAGAAAGAAACCACTCACGAAGGGGGCATGGAAGGAGCAAGGGACGGCCCCGACAGCGGCAGCGCGCCCAGGACGTCCTCCAGCCCAGAGCGCATCTTGAGGCCGTGCGCAAACAGCTCTCCGCGGTGCTGGTGATAGGAGGAAGCGTTGCGGGAGCCCGAACGCCCCCCGTGATCCTCCTCGCGGATCTGATTGATGGGCATGGGGCCCTCCGTGCTGGTCGCCTTGCGCGGCACCCAGCGGTCCCGACGTAGCTCTATCACGTCGCGCAGCATGAAGCGGATACGCAGCGGCAGCTCTACGCTATCCACCAGCACTTGCATCCGCTCAAAGTACTGGTTCATCAGTTTCTGCAACACGCACCAGCCCTCAACACCAACTCAACAAACAAAAAAGACTACATAGTGTGACAAGCTGGCTCTTTCCAAATTCCACCCATTATTAATGTATACAAGGAACAGGTTGCCAACATTTCCCCACAAAATCAAGCCAAAAACTTTACCAAACCAGATATAAAACTAAGTGTTATAAGTTGCCAACAAAGCGTAACAAAAAACCAAGGGAAATCCAACAAGAAAGTGCAGCAAATTAATTATTTGGCAGATTTTCACGAAACCTTATAAACATTTTTTCAACCATATTTGTTACAGTCCCTCAAAAACTGGTTAGAGAAAGGAGGCTATAAACAAGGCCGTTAAAGAGAGGTTCAACTGTATTGTACAATTAACTGACAAGACCCCAAAATATCTTAAAACATTACTTCCCCAACACTTCACTAGAATGTTCAAATGAATAGACATTTCCCTGTATTCCAGAGGAGTGGCAACCATACAAATTTCAATACTGCATTTCCAATATGCATGGGAAGTTATTATAAGATAACATTTAACGACCAACTGTCGCAGCCATCAAATGCACACATTGAAATCCCCGTATTTGCGGACTACATATGAATACCCAACTGTGCGCGTAGACATCCAACGCTAAATATAATTTCTTAGCGGAAAAGACCAAGCATGTAATATACCTTTCCCTTCTCGGAGTCGAGAATGCGGCCGCAGGTCCTCATTATCTGACTGAGGCACTCCAGGTCCTCCGCCGTGTCCTTGCTTGAGCCTTTCTTCTTCTTGTCCAGCAGCTGTTGGATGCAGCGGTGCAGGATGCCCTCTGCCAGGATCTCCAGCTTGCCCAGTTCTCCGATAAACTGCAATGCCAAAACCCATTCCACATTGCCTCTACCCCCTGCTGACAACACTGTACTTACTTCACTAAGTGAACAGAACTAAGGCACATGCTATAATGGGACTGTGGTGCATTTTGTTAATGCACGCACCAGTGTTAATACGAAGTTAGTGAAACGCTAATGAAAATCCACACACGGTTCCCACTTGACGCAGGTCACGCTTGTATTGGGAGGAGTCTGTAAGAAACGTGAGCTGGACACCCTCCCACCAGCCTGAGCGAGGTCACACGAGAAGGGGGGGGTGGTAACTATGGACAGTCCCCACTAAACACACTCCCCCACGAAAACCAGTTACAATATTTCCTGCATGCCGGGAGCTGGGATTGAACTCTGTACCTCAGAAGTGGGATGCCACAGGACTACCCAAGCCTATCATGGGACTTCCAAATATGCAGTTTAAAATGAGTGCTTTTTTGTGTACTCGCTGTAACAAAAGTATTTCTCTTTCCACTAACTGAGACTACATTTTTATCACTTTTGGTCTGGAAACATGTCGGGTAAATACCACAAAACTATTGGAGAGGAGAGAGTAACCCATTTCTTTCCCTTCAGTACTTAATCAAAAGTGCGATGGAGATATGGCAAATGAAATAAGTAGATTTTACACTCTGCAGTTAGTTCATATGCCAGCCTTCAGCTGATGGTAGTTTACAGTGATTGTCGCTTATACTAATTCAAGGTCCCTAAAGAATAACAGAATCAAATTTTCGAAATTTTTCCTGTTTCCCAGAAAATTGTAAGGAAATTTCAATTTTTGTCAGCATTGAATTAAAAAATCTACAAAAGTGTCAACTAAACCAAATGTAAATGCAATGCACCCGCTGTTTCAAATCAATGACACAACAAACGGTGCAATTGTATTCTTGCTAGCATATTTGTAAAGGAACGCAAATGATTTTTCAGTACCCAAAAGGTTTAAAACAAATTCCTAAAGCTGCTACTGAGAATGTAAGGCCATGAACAAAATATATTACATTATATCGTTTTTCAGTCTTTTAGAAATTCTGTTATTTTTATAAACTTTGTGAACAATGGGTAAGTGCGGAAAATGCTGTTGTCAAATACGCTACACTGATTTTAAATGCCAACTTCCACGTTATTGTCTATGAACACTGTATATCGATCAACACACAGGCTGCCTCATTCAGTCACATGATCATCAGGTGTCAGGAATTGGATCCGTGTATAATAATCATTGGCAGCAAAAGACTAGGAATGAAGGGTTTCAACAGGAGTGCTAACTATAGTTTGACAAATACAACTGTTTAACAAATATTTTATGAATTTCGCAAAACTATTTTAAATTGAAAACAATATTTATTGAAAGCTTAACAAAAATTTTAACACTTATTATTAGGGGTACCTCTTTTTCGTGAAAAGATTTCACAAATTGTGTTCCAAAATACATTCGTTCAGAACCACTTTCGTGATTGGCTAATTTGAATTGTTACGAGTCTTATCTGTTTGCCCGCGAATCACAGGACAATCAGTATCAGAGAAACTTAATTCTGATTCGCTCACCCACGTAACAGACTTCACACAAAGACAAGCGGCCAATAGTCCAAGGAAGGCTGCAAGCGTGCACAGAAGGACATAGAAGTCCAGTCTCCGCGTAAACCTTCGCGGGAAACAGATGGCCCTCCCTACTTATCAGCGGACATAGTACGAACCTTGATGTTGCCGAGCATCTTGCGCTTGGCCAGCTGCCGCCGCTCCTCCTCCTCCGGTGCCAGGGGGCCATCGCGGTGTTCGAACGCTTCGGTCGCCTGGGAACGGTTCTCAAACTCGGCACGGCACTTGTTCAGCAGCAGGAGACGGAAAGTGCAGCACGGGCTCGAGGGGGGCTCAAAGTTGGGTGCTTCCTCCGACAGTCTCTTGCACAGCTGTGCGTACATAGAACTGTACTTCGGCTCATCTAGTGCTTTTTCAAAGATCTGCGGGCCAACAGGACAAGCACACATCAGGATCACATCGCCAACACCGAGCTACCAACACCTCACACCTACAGCCAGTACATACCAGCAGAATTACACCTTTCAATATAACAGGGGAGTTTAACTCTGTCTGCAGCAGGTCATCACTCAACTTCTGAAATTTCTCTGGGGTAAGCTTGTTGAGAATTCCCCGAACCTGGAACAGTCGCAACACAAATCCAAATACATTTCACCCCTTTTTTGCTTGACAAAACTATTAACTAAAAATAAAATGGCAAACACAAAAGATTATTTTTTTTAAATTCACAATACAAAAAGCAGCTTTTACTCAGAACATTAAAAACCATTTAATTTACAAAACCCCTCCCCAACCCTAATAAAACTACAGCACACATTATTTCAACCTTGAAACTAGAGTACTCCACCAAGCTTGCAACAATAAATTCAATCCCCCCCCCCCATAATAATAATAATTACAATACAAGTTGGACAAAAAACGTTTATTTAAAGCTAGAATAACACTGGTTGAAACACACTCCTACAACTGGTTGTCAATAGAGTTGGCTGGAGAATGAATGGCAGTATACCTACTTACCCTGCGGAAAATGAGATCATTTTTGTTTTCTTGGGAAAGTGCATCTCGTCTGACAGTTGAAGGAGGGATCCAGCGTCGCTTAGTGGAGTGGGAGCGTGAGTCGTCCCTGAAACACGACGGCCAATCAAACACTCATAATTACTAGCACATCCTCCCATAGCAGCTAACCCTTGCAATGAGTGGAAGGCAGGTTGGGCTTAACATCTCATCGAGAGCAAGGTCAAAAATAGAGCAAATTGCTCAAAGCAGGTAATGGGAATGAATCTTTCATGGCATTAAGTAAGGTACCATCCCAGCTTTGCATGGAGTTATTTCAGGAAACCATTTGAAATCAAAATGGTCAAACCGGTAATTGAGCCTGTAGTATCCCGAATGAGAGACCAGTGTGTTCCTGCTGTGCTACTCCGGTATTTCACATTTTGGAGTTCTAATATGGTTAGTGTCTAATTCTGCCACTGACTATTTCCTTTAAATTACAAAGGCAGTGTTATTTATGTGTTCCTACTCGAAGGCGTCCAACATGAGCCTAAGAAGATACATTAGCACCGTAAACAGCTGTCATTGTCATATATGTGAATTGATCCCAGTGAATCAACCATTTACCCACATACTAGTGGGCAATCAACAACTCTCTTCACTAATGCACTTCAAAGTGAAATTGTGGAGCAGCAATATCACTTACCATATTTAATATTGCACAACATAATTTCAGCAAAAACTAACTTAAAAAATTTCCAGGCATTGAAAATATCCTTTCCAGCATTATTAAAGAATTTTACGTGAACAAACAATGTATTGTATCTTTGGTACTAATATTAAAATACTCTAGCTCTGTCATAAACGAACTGGCAATTGCTGAACCATGGAACGCCCCTTTCGTGTCTGTGTACAACGGGGGAATTTTTTTTGTCATAGTCCAATCATGGTATTTTCGCACTTTGAAAAATCATCATCCTTGGTGAATTGCAGAATGTCTGCTTATTTTTTAAATAAATCTTACACCAAAACCATTAATACCGTCATTAAAATTACAGTATTCCATTTTCTATCTGAAACTCACTCATATTTTGCCTATGAATTATAATATTAATTAATATTATAGAAGGATAAGTGCTGTGTTGGCAATAATTAGTAAGATGTATAATGTAGTATCAAATCAGGGCTGCCATTTTTACAGATTTCATCAGTTCTTACGAAAATTTATGCCACCAAATGGATTAATGGATGTAAGGGAAATATCTTATAGATTTCCTTTTCCATTACAGACAAAGGAAGTTGGAGTCTTAGATAAGTACATAATATGAATGCCAGAGGTGGGAGGAATAGACAACAGCATAATTACACGAGGGGAGAAGACTGGAGTAAAATGATAAAGAGAGGAGAATGAGACATTTGCCCTTGTAGGTAGTTGAAATGCACTGAGCACACAAGCAGTGCCGTCATCTGGAACAAACCACAAGGTTCCCTGTGGCCGCAGTGCCGAAGCCACGTTATCAGCAGCCCACACTGAGTCGCTATCTACACAGCCAGCAGTGGACACCATGCAATGCCGCCAGTTGCGTAACTCTTTCTCACAGACCAAACTAATGTGGTGGTAGTCATGCCACTGTCCTGTATTTGGATGAACACACAATTCTTACTTATACAACATAGCAGGATGCCAATAATACAAAACTACAAATATTTTATCATTCAACTAGAAATATTGAATTTAATCACTTTATAATAAATCAAATCTGGTGGGAAAAAAATGTGCTTGTACCCACGACATCTCTCTTATCAAGCTAAATTTCCAAACATAATTTCAAAACTTGATCGTCAAATGGATAAAATAGACTCCTGCATTTTAGAAATGCCTATTTCCCAAGAATGTCTTAAAAATAGTTAATTTTTTACTACTAACAAACCCAAAAATTGGGTGACGCACATTCTATTCCAATCAAGTCAGTATTCCATAGTTATTGGGTAGAATCTTTCCCATCTTTATTCATTCACCGTATGTTACTTTTAAGATGAATTATTAAACATGGGGGCTGTCAGAACAAAGGGCTTTTTTTGCCCATGGTTTCATTGCACCCACCAAGTGCAAAACAATTAACTCATTAGTCACAAGGAAAAAAAAAAAAACATTCTACGTTTCATGTGATGGCAAGGTAGTCCTAGTTTTGTGGAAAAGAATTATGTACGTCATGAAGAAGTATGCAGCCTTAAATTCATAACCACTCTGGTCTTGTCTAAATGTGTTTTACCCAAAACAAAACACTAATGCCAATCTTAAATATTTTTCTTACACTGCTAACACGTGCCCACCACATAACACCCTGGTGACAAATATTACAAACTGTTGAAAAATAAGCACGAGGTGTCCTCTGCCATAAAGAGCCAAAAAGACAATTCTCTATCCCCTTGGCTTGGATTTGAACAGGGACATGTCACCGTCACGACAGCAATGTACTTGTGAAGGAGACAAAGCCAGCTGACAGGGGGGCAGTTACCTTCCTCCTGAGACACGAGAAGCACCCCCCGGTCCTCTGGGGCCGTCCGTTGTTGCTTGTGTGTCGGCCCCCAGGACAATAAACACCTGTGCCGGTTCCACTGAGAAGAAGGTGCGCACCTGCAAACACACAGCACACACTGCATCTATACACAACCACAGTCCTCAAGAATACACATGAGGAAGAGCTGCATCTGGCCAGCAACATGTTTGAATGCATTATCAACGCCTGGTGAACCCACTCACCAGCTGGTAGTCCAGCCAAGAGAAAACCTGTTACATCACACTGACACTTCTATTGGTAAATATTACAATTCATTTCAATGTTTACATCAATCAGTTTAATATTTTCTTGTTTGTATACATTCCAAATGATATTAGAAATTTCATTATTATTTTATTTTGATTATCTGTCACTAATTTTCTGAAATTTAATTAATTGAACATTTTAAATGTCACAGATTTAGATAATTACTTCTTCTTAATTTGTGTGATTTTTCCTTGTCAAACCATATCACGGTATACTGATAAAATATTTCCTAGGAAGTCACCAACGTTAACTTCTTAAAGATAAGATTTCCTTATCAGGAAACTGTTTAATCCTTGATTTTGTAAACAGGAAAGGGCTACACTTTTGTTAAGGGTAATTACACAGTGATGGGGCTTTTCTGAACAAAACGTTCTAGACCAACAAATGTAGCATTAATGGGTTCTGCACAGCTTACCTTGTTCATATATATGAGGGGGGTCACGTTAAAATAAGTAGAACATATTTAAAAAAATCCTACAAAAATGTGAAATGTACGAGCAGTTTGGCTGGTGTGTAAGTCTGTCGTCATGTTTAATAGCTGCGCATCGCTGTTACCCACGCTACCTACAGGCCGTGGATATTCAGGAGAGCGTAATGTTAAAATAAATAGAACGTATTAAATGAAATTGTTAATAGTACGAGCGGTCCGCCACTTTTTTTACATTGGGCGCCTTATATTTCGTAATTTTCGGCATCGTGCAGTCACATTATTGGCTGTAGGTCGTTGATGTCAACATAACTGTCTTTTATACGTCATCGAATTTCAGTTGCAGTTCAGATGCGAAACAGTGTGGTTGTGTTGTTGCAGGCGCAACTTGTAACCTCCAAATCTGACCGATTTAAAAACTGTGTGCAATAACGAGTGCTTCTGTGGGTATTTTCGCATAGGAATGTGTGCTTCTGTACATAATATTCGCCTATGTGGCGGGTGTTACTTGTTTCGTCGAGTGAGGTAACGTGTACAACAGTTGAATTGGCCAAGGACAGAGGAATTGTACCTGCCGCCTACCTAGGCGAGTTAATTGATATTCTTCAGTGTGTTTTACGAATCCTTTAAATCCGTAACACCCTAGATTTGACTAAATTTGTATGTTAGTTTAAAACCCAACAAACCCTAGGTTCATTTAAAACCCAACAATCTTAGGTTAGTTTAAAAATGTAAAATAGTGGTTCACTCAGCGTGGGGTTAGGTTCTGTTAGGTTAGGTGGGCACATATTACAAAATTAGTCTGATGTTAATGCCCCTAGTATATTCGTGTTCTGCATAATTAGTAAGAGTGGAAATATACCACTTTTCGGGTTTTTTTTGCAGAAAAGCCCCTAAACTGCATAATTACCATATCTTTTATAAGACAACCCATAAGGCATTGGAGGAGAGCTATCGCAAGTTTCATAAATGTGCACAGGCGAAGGAAGGTCTGTAAAGCACCAGTTTAATTTTTTTGGTACATTTCAAGCCTACAAGAGGATGGCAAGTGGACTCGACACTCCATTGCAGTGAGACCTACCAAGAGTAAGTCTGTACTGAATGGTATGATCCAATGGTACACAAATTTCTAGCAGTCGAAACCAAACGTACTTAAACAGAAGCTGAACTTTAAATATTTTCTTTTGAAAAACGATTCATTCAGAGGTCCTGAGATTGAATCTGCTCTAAAGTCAAACTACTTGGACCAAATTGTTTTACTAATATACCTAAAATTAATAAGAACTTTTGTACTGAACACTTTCATCAAGAATTTATGGCATTATTCTGGACTAATTAAAATATTCACATAATGCTGTGGGAAATTTTAACACATGAATCACATTCGCTATCAGTAAGATATCTATTTGGAAGTAATTCTTGGTTGCCTAGCAACTTCACAGAGAAATTTATTGACATTGTATGTGCAAGTCTTCTCTTTCTCAAAAGTATTCAGTTACTTCACAACCACCACAAAACTAACACATGAATATTACACTAGCTGTGAGAATGGTCTTGCAAAACGCAGCTACCAATCCGATATAAGGCCCATCCCCAGAGCGACGTGCAGCCAATCACAGAACTGGTAATAATACCACACCATTGTCTCTCTGCAATACTACTGCAGCAATGTGCAGCACACTTTCTGATATTGGTACACAAATACCCAACTGGTGGCCAGTTAACAACCACTCCCATCACCTTACTACAATGTCTCCACTCTTGCACCAAAAGATATCATCTCTACACCAATTATCATGTAACATATCTTCAACGTATGTCAGTTTCTACATGCAAGCACCTACATACAAAGTAGGGACGTGTCAGATGCATCGACAAGAGGGTAATTATCCAGAGTAGCGGCTTTTCTGTAAACACTCTACTAATTATGCAGAACACGAATATACTAGGAGCATTAACGTGCCGACTAATTTCGTAATATGTGCCCACCTAACCTAACCGAACCTAACCCCACGACAGGTGAATCACTATTTTACATTTTTAAACTAACCTACAAATTTAGTCTAAACTAGGATTTGGGGATTTAAAGGAACCATAAAACACACCCGAAGAATATGAATTAACTCGCCTAGGTAGGCGGCAGGTACAATTCCTCTGTCCTCTGCCAATCCAACTGTTGTACACCTTGCCTCACTCGACGAAACAAGTAACGCCCGCCACATAGGCGAATATTACGGACAGAAGCACTTGTTCTTGAACTCTCAGTTTTTAAATCGGTCTGATTCAGACGTCACAAACCACGCCCGCAAAAAACACAACCACATTGTCTCGCATCTGAATTCAACTAAAATTCCATGAAGATGACGTCTTCAGACCTTGACGATGACACCAATGACCCACAGCCAATAAGGTGACCGCACGATGCAGACAATCACCGAAATTCATGGCGTCAGACGTAAACAAAGCAGCAGGCGGCTCATACTTTTAACTACTTTATTTAATACGTCCCCTTACTATGAACAAGGTAAGCTGTGCAGAGCCCATTAATGCTACTTTTGTTGGTCTAGGACGTTTCCTTCAGAAAAGCAGCTACACTGGATAATTACCTCTCCAAATTAAGGTTTATTATAGGATTTAAACAAATTGCAGTATAATCTTTGGTTATTCTACTAGTTTCTTGACAGAGATCATATGTAAGTTAGATTTAATTTGTTTTAAGAGAATATTCAGTAATCCAAATTTATTTGTTATTTTTCATTATTTCCTTAGAGGGTAAATAGTAAGCATTGAATGTTATAAAAGACTCAAACTAAATAAAATTATCCTGGTTGGCTTTCACTTCGCCATTGCTGGTTGGAGGATATGTGGTGTGGTCAGACGACAGCCAATCAGCAAACAGGTAACCACAGAAGTAAGGCTGAAGTAAAACCAAACGAATTTTCTTTTAACAAATATCATACAACCACAGCCAAGGATGGGTGTAGTCTGTTCCACATAATAAGAATGTGATAATATATATTTTAATATTAATGAAATAGTTGCTGCTAAATGTTTTTAAAGAAGAATATTTAATAACAGGAGACTAATAAGATTGATTTATTGTGTTTGAAAAGAAATAGTCAGTTATTTGTTAATTTGTTTGAAATTACTAACGAGTTTAATAAAAAGTTTAGAAGCTGTGAATTACGACCTGATTAATTTGAAATGTTACAACTGTGGATTTAACCGTAATGTTCCAATAGCCTATTTATTGTGATTCTGATTTTATTAATTTTGCACTAATAAGCAATTCATTAACCACTACCGTACTTAAGTTAATTGCATGAACCATTATCATCACTTGACTTTGACAAGTGAAGAGCACACAGTATGTTATTTGTAATTTTGTCTGTAGTGAAGAATGAATGTGCTAATCACATGGCAGCTAACAAAAAACTGGGTAGATCATTTTCATAGCAAAAAATTACATCACAAGGAATTCAACTGAAAATGCACGCCTGTTTTTGGCCAGCGACAGGTTTTCTCGGCAACTGTTATCTTGCATGATGTTCTCTCGATGCATTTCCAGAGTTGGAAGCTAGACATCTAATGTCAAGACATGCGGGCGTGTTATAAGTTTTCCGGCCAAACAGCGTAAAGCGTGGCCACTGCACTAACGTGAAAGCTTATGGTTTTACGTGGAAATTTGCAGGATATGGTAATTAGTAACGGCAGCCAGTATTGTGTGGAATTACTCCTCTGTTAAAACTTGCACCCAATCTTTAGCCATTTGTAATTTGTGCAAAGATGACATCAAATGAGGCAGGAAAGGTAAATGAAGCTTTGGCACTACTAATCTGCAAACTCACAAACTGTGAAAACATGACACCTGTCAAAAATTGTGTAATTTTGCACACAAACTACATTTTTTTTAAGTTTGCACAGTGTATGTAATGATGATACGCTAAATGAAGTAGACACTCGCGACACTTGTATCCCAAACAGAAATGCAGGTAACAGCACACACATTCTCAGCTTCAATTTCAGAGCCAAGTTTTAACACATTACATCATACACCTAAAAAAAATTATACCAGTTTAAATAAATTTTAATAAAATAATTGGAATCTAAATAAAACTGAATCGGAACTAGCACCTCAAACAGCAGTTCAAATCGGAATTGGGTTTCCGGTGAATCGGCACATCCCTAATAAAAAAGGCTCAAATGCAACCTCTGGGATAAGTTACAATTAGTTTTTTTTACAGTAAACTCAATGTGAAGAGTGAAATATAGTGAAACCTCGTCATTGCGTTCCAGTTTATGTTGATTTCTCATATCAGTCGATTTTTTTGGATGGTCCCAACAAATACCCTGTATAGAAAATTTAAAAAAAAAACCAGCACGCTACGCCCTTAAATCATTAATTTGCTCACATCCATCAGATATTCTGTCCGAACACCAAAATATATTCGGAACTACCAAAATTCAGCAGCGCCAAGAGCAGGTAAACAGACACTCCCTAACCTCAAATGTTAGTGTACACAACTAGTCTTGAAACGTTGCGATTGTTAACCAAGTAATTTATTTTTGATAATTCAATCACGATTTGTTTTAAATTACTCATCGAAAAACATAATAATTGCAGGCATTTCTTGGTTCCAAGTCAGAAAACGAAAATTTGCGCAAATGCAACACGTGTTTAATGGATGTCGAACAGACCAGAATGAAACATTTATAATGGACTGAACAGATTCGAACTTTACTCTTGTTCCACAAATTAAACGTAATAATTTTTAGGTCAGTACGGTAAATAACCATGTAAATTACAAACATTACAGGGGAACAGTGTGTTTTCACGGATGAATTCTGTTAAGATAAAATTACGATAGTAACTTTTTTGTAAGAGTAATGCAGTTATATCAACTGTCACACAAGATGGCGAGTGTTGTCAACTTAGCAGACATTCAGTTTAATTTACGAAATTTAAAAACATTCAGCGGGCAACGGAACTTTTTGCGAAGTAAAACATAATTTCAAAAAATCGGATTTTTACATGTCAAACTCAAAACTGTTAAATTTGCCTCCAAAGAAGAATAAAAAATATAAAATGCAGCACTATTATGAGGAAACTACGTACTTTATTACTGTACTTAAATTTTTAGCAATTTCTATTGTAAATCATCGTTTCAAATAAATTTTGTTTGATTGATGCCACTTTTTTACATTTGGAAGAAATTTAGTGAATTTTATGTAAACATTCGGCGGATTTTCGAAATTAAGTGCATTTCAATATTTTATAATATCATACTCTATAATTATTAAGATTAGGGGCTTTTATGTAAAAAAAAAAAATCACGGAAAATGGTATATTTCCACTCTACTAATGATGCAGAACACGAATATACTAGGGGCATTAACGACAGACTAATTTCTTAATATGTGCCCACCTAACCTAACAGAACCTAACCCCACGATGGGTGAATCACTATTTTGCATTTTTAAACTAACCTAGGAATGTAGGGTTTTGAACTAACCTAGGATTGTTGGGTTTTACAGTAAACTACGAAGTTAGGATTTTAGGGATTTAACGGAACCGTAAAACACACCAACAGAATATCAATGGTAATTATTAAGTTTGGGGGCTTTCCGCAACCCCCCCCCCGGAAAATGGCATATTTCCACTCTACTGATGACAAGAATCATACAGTCATAGACGCGATGGCAACTGACCAGGTTAAAAATGTACCGTTAAGATGCAAATTACATCCGTGGCCACTAGGTAGCGAGGAATTAACAATGCACAGCCATTATTAATGGCGGTAGACGTAAACAAACAAATTTCACACTTGTTTTTTAAATACATTCTACTTATTTTAAAATTTCGTCCTCTTGAATATGAACAAGGTAAGCTGTGCAGAACCCATTAATGCAACTTTTGTAGGTCTAGGACGTTTCGTTCAGAAACATAAACAAACTGGCTAGACAGTCATTTCACAATTGTTTAATTTTTTTTTTAATATGCTGTACTTATTTTAAAGCTATGCCCCTAGTATATTCGTGTTGTACGTGAATAGTAGAGTAGAAATATATCATAATTTTGAATTTTTTTTTTCAGAAAAGCCCCTAAACTTAATAATCACCCAATACTCATATTGAATGATTGAGATATGTTTTTTCATCTAGTATTTAAGATATGCCCACTGTTCATTACAGGCAATCAACTCAGTACACCCAATGACGAAATTTTTTTTTTGAGGAGTGGTCCACATACTTAGTTTTTTCCAATACGTCCCATGAAAAACGAATAGAGGTTTCACTGTAGTGACTTCCAAAACTGGAAGATAATTTAAAGGTATTTTGGGAACTGTGTAACTTACCAAAGTTTTTTGACACATACACTTTCTAAAAGCCAGGCCACAACTGATTTGGCATAGAACATAACACACGCACAGAGTACAAGTGTTAGCATGACCCCACAATCACGCACAGCACACAGAAAAATTGCAGTTGGGTTATATATTCTATAATTCCCATGTGTGCGCACGTGCATGGTTAATCAAATCATAGACACAACACAGTTCACATTAAGATAATGGCTGAAAAAGTAAGGGGGTGTTTAGAGGGAGAGGAAAAAACAATGAGAAGCTTCAGAGGGTTAGGGTGTAGAAGGGAGAGGGGTAGGATGTCTATGCTTGTGAGGTCTGTGAGGGAGTGGAATGTGTTGAGGGAGGAATTTGTATCTGTGAGGAGGGTTGCAAAGTTCAGGAAGGGCGTAGAAGAGGAGTTTTGTAGGGTAGGAGAGAATTGAGTGTGCTCCCCACCAGGCAGTAGCCAAACTGCAGGTGTTGGTTGTTATTATTATATTATGCTGTGTGTGCTAAAGCAATTGTAGCCTGGTCATAATACAGAATTGTATATTTTAATGTTGAATGATTTTGTATAGGATATAATTTCTGGCCAAGTTACATATTTGCAACATCCCCAGCAATGTGTGATGTGAATTATTGTGTAAGGCAATAAATTGCACATGAAAGGATGTTTGTCTGTCAAAAAAATTCTTTACTGGAAAGTAAAGACTTGGTAGAATATGAATTGTTAAAAATGCCTCTTGACATCAAAATCTCTTGGTCAATCTGCAATAACGTTTCCTAAGTACCTCGAGGACTATGAACTAGTTATATAAAGAGGGGGGGGGATAATGGCATTTAATTCTAGCTAATCATACTATTTTTGTGTTTGTTTATGTTTATATTCAGTATGATATCTCTTTGCTTTTTGATAGACCAGTTTTAACTGGTTAAAGCCTAGTTCAATTATAAGTTTGGGTTATTAACACACTGAGAGGTTGGATGCTGATTAGAAGGCGTCCCTGACAAAGAGCTGCACCTCCCAGCATGACAGGTGGTGTAATCCAGCCTCAACTCAAACTCACAAATAAAACTACTTCAATTTAATGCTTTCATTATTACAAATGCATTATATTAAAGTATGTCAAACATTGACAGAGTAAGGTCCCAAAATCTCCCAGAGACAATACTTCCGGATTCCAGAAGTGTTATTTTTCAAGGGCTACAGATTTTTTAAAATCTTACTTGGGAGGAATTACCAAGTACTTTGCATGTATCATAACTGTCATTTTGAAATTTTAAGATTGCTATCAACTGCAAGGACTACTTTTAGTTTGACAACCAAAAAAAGTAGGAATGTTTTAATGACAAGTGTCCTTCCAATGCTTGCCATAAGTGGGTGGTAACCTTGCCATCTATTGGCACTAGTTCTAAGAACAAAGCACACAAAGGAACAGAGACCTTGGATCTAGGACGGCCTCCCTTTTACAAATGAGCAACAAGTGTTAGAAAACACACATGTGTAGAAGTATTTAATTAAGCCAAACGTTACATGCACCTGCAAATAAAACATATTCCGCTAATTGCACTTAAAAAATACACCCAACATGTGATCATTTACCTCCAACAAGATAAAACTCGGTGACAGCTAGTCCCGTTAGCGAACAATATGTCTCCCTTAGTCGAAAACGTAACGGTCCACGCTGAAAATGACAGAGGTATATATCGCGGAACTCGCCGTTGTGAATTGGCCAGTTCATTCACCCCAGAACGGTACTACTGGGCGCACAGCCATAACGGCGCACCCCGGGCGATAACAAAGGAATCCAAGTGACGTTCGGTAAGATAAAAGAATTCCGTGTGAAACAAGAACTGCATGAACTTAATTATCTAAAAAAAAAAAAACGTTAATTTACAACACACGTACGAATATACCTATAGTAAAGCCCATCTTCCAAGCCTGCCATCAAATCAATAACACTTAATAACAGAAAAAAATACTTACTATACCAACATTTACAACGGCAAAGCACTTCCTAGCTATTTGAAACAAAATCACGAACACTCGCGTAACATGGCGTTTCAAAGATGGCTTGCATCCTCACACAAAGCAAATGCTGTCTTCGCGTTCGAAGATAACTACACCTCTTAAATCTACAGCTACATCTTAAGCAATTTCGAGTAGCGCTTAACACTCACCTGGTGTGGAGCCAATAATATGTTGAAATTTGCGAGATTTTCCACACGAAATAATTAATTAATGACGAGCAATGCGAGCAGAGCAAACAAGCAGTCTTCTCCCCCCCTCCACTCGGAAAGTCAAGTACGACAGAGTCGACACTCGAGTCATGCGACGATTGTGGCTGTCCCCCCTCCTCCATGATCCGGTCCGTGCGCACACTTATGAAGACCCCGTTACTACACGTGCAGCAAAGATAAGGCTACGGTTACTATGGATGCGAGTTCTGATGAAAATGTGTTCGGACGAGTACGTGAGAACAGAACAAGGCTGTTACACTGAGCGCGTTTGGATTATCTAATAGTCAGTACGTTTCTGCCGCCCAGCAAAGATGGACGAACTTCATGAATGTTATTTTCTTGTAAGTCCGTTAATGAAGTTATCGTTGTTAAAAGGTGGAAAAACAGAGCATGTCAACCAGTTATTTTCTAGTAGAGACGACAAAGGAGAGTTTCAAATGTTATTTCACAAATTGTGCGACCAACCGGAAAAGTTTTTCAAGTATTGCAGGATGAGACCAGCAACATTTTAATACATACTGAAGGGAATACAAGATATCATCAACAAGTTCTCCAATTTTCGTGAATGTATTTCGGCAAAACAAAGACTGGCTGTAACTCTAAGGAAAGAAAAATTTTAAAATGTATTCAGTTCTTTAATTAATTGGAAATTCCAAATATTCAAAAATTGAAATACAAACAAGTGAAATGAAATACGCAGCAAAATTGAACAAATGCCACTTGCATTTTTAATTTATATAGTTAGGCGTTACATTTGAAAAGAACGAAGCAAGGTCTTCATGTTGAGGAGTACTTAGTGGAGTTTCCACTTGTGAACCAATTACCCAACTATCACTCGTCGATGAACCACAGGCGGAAAAGCCATAGTTAGGTGTTGGATGGTGGATTGGCTGTAGTGTATGTTGACATCCCCTCCCCCCCATTCCCCCGCCAAGGATCCTCTTCGCAAAACACTTGTTGGAGATTAGTCCTCACAAACATTTTTTTTTCTTCTGGTACTTTCCTCAAAAATGGCAGTAAACTCATCAGAAAATTATAGTCCGGATCTTCGTTTCGAGAAGCTGAATATCTTTCCTTGAACATTTGTATTTTTTATTCTTCAAGCATCATCAATTTTTTAACCACAGTGGCATTATTCATCTTGGCAATTTTTTTCTGAAGAGCAGCGAAGTTTTGTGGTGGTGTAGTTTCATTCGTTGTGTTTTGAGGTGATTCGAGAATTTCTGTTTGTGATTTTGGTTCGTTTTCAGGGGGATCAGGGGAAAAAGTAGTGGTTGGATTCTGGGTGTCTTCATGAAATGTTGTCTCGCTCGAGACATTACCCTTCAATTGTCTTTTTTGAAATTGGTCCTTCAAAAACTCCATGCTTTTGAAATAGGCCCACTTAGACTCTTTGATGATCCCTCCCTCGTCTCCACACCGTTTTTTTTTTTTTAGGATTCTTGCTCAATTCCTTGCGAAACGTGTCCCTCAAACCTCGCCACCTAGTTTTGGCTACTCCTTATGGAATTAGTGAAAAAAAAAGAACCAATTGATCTATGTTTTTAATTGTAACCTAGTGTAATGTTAGTGTTTTGAATTATTGTTTTAATGAATATGTTGATTTATTGTATAGTAGTTGTTTCTTATTACAGATTTCTATCAACTGGGATGTCATTTCGAGCACTAAGCTTGTTCTACAGAATTTCACACTGCACTATTCGAAATATAGTTTACGAAACATGCCAAGCTATATGGGAGTGCTCCTGCGGTATACATATGTCTTTGCCTACTACAGAGGGATGGAAAACCCTCGCGAGTAACTTCTACAACAAATGGAATTTCCTCGCTTGCATCGGTTGTATAGACGGGAAATATATTCGCATGAAATGCCCCAAACAAACAGGGTCGATATATTTCAACTATAAGGTTTTTTTTCTGTTGTATTGCAGGGAATAGCTAATGCAAATTACAAGTTCATTGCTGTTGAAGTTGGGGCTTACGGTAAGCAAAGTGATGGGGGAACCTTTTCAGATTCAAATGTTTATCAATGGTTTGCAGCAAACACTTTAAATATACCAGAGAATGAAAATATTCCGTTAACCAACATTTCAGCACCCTATGTTATGTTGGGTGATGATGCCTATCCTCTGAAAACGTATTTATTGAAACGATATTCAAGACAAATATTTACTATTGAAGAACGGATTTTTAATTATAGACTATCAAGAGCTAGAAGGTGCGTGGAATGTGCCTTTGGTATTCTGGTAGCCAAGTGGAGGTGTTTAAAAACTGAATTGCAAATCGATCCAGATAAAGTAGACGTCGTAGTTAAATGCGTTTGTCTTTTGCATAACTTAATCATCGATAAGGAAGATCTTACTTCCCTTGATATTCCTGAGATGGACTTTGAGCCCCTACACAATGTGCCAGTTTCACGGAGATATAATCACCACAGAAGACGCGCGAATGAGTCTAGAGAAACATTGAAAAATTATTTTGTTAGTCCAGCAGGTGAGACTCCATTTCAATACAACCTACTGTAATAATCTATCACCCTACTAGTCATGTTCTTGATGGATAAAATGTAAACATTAATTCTAAGTGCTGATGTAATTAATGTAAATACCACATCAAAATAAAAAACTGTACTAGATGTTTGCGTGCAGCTTCCTCATCCAAGCAACTCTTCACACGCGCAGATCTGACTCCATTTCCATGATGGAGAGTTTAACACTAGAGATAATCTTATTTTGCACATGTGGCTAGTGTTCACAGTACATTGAATAACCTGTAATTTTTTTTTTTTTGGATATGGTATCTACCATATTGCTTTTCTAGCATACATAGACATACTTCCACAGTGTTTAATAAATAGTATTTTACATTTGCGTAACAATTATGAGATACAATTAAGTTAGTCAAAAATTGTTTTGTTCACCCAACCTTGCCCAAAAATGAATAATTCACTTCAAAAAATCATAAGACAGTCGCTCATAATAAAAAAATACTTTATGCGCTGACTAACAAAACTTTTTCTTTAAATGCCCCTGAATTTTAAATTAAACTCTGTGATTCACTTATCTTCCGCTATTTCTGAAGCAAGCTTCAAATTTCGAGATCTAACTCCTACATTTCAAGAATTATAAAATAGTAACCATCACAAGCTTTTGGAAAAAAAATGGAGGGAGGGTGGGGTAATGAAAACTTGCTTTAATGTGCCATACAGAATGTTCCACATTTTTGCGACGTAGTGTAAACATTTAGGGAGTTTATTTTATATACTGAGTATTTGAGGGCACTCAAAATTGAGTTCACATTTATTTTATTTTTGTTATCATGCAGTATCCCAAAACGTGCAGAATCAGTGAAACAGACGGAAACAGGACACCATCGCATCATACTTGTTCAGTTCCCACTTATCACTTGAATGCTGCCTGCCCTATCCTATAGGCCCAGTGATCAGGGAATGAATGGTAAGGTGTGATAGATCAGGCATCATGTCCCATGACAGGCAATACCTGATGAAAACTTATGGTTTGTCGAAATCTCAGGAGCAGGGAGAAGGAAGGTTTGACCTACAGTAACAGGTTTTAGCATTCTTGTAGAGTTACGAGGGGCGCCAGAGCACGAGAGACTCATCCAGAATGTGGACAATTCGCCCACATGCGTCACCTGAGATAACTCTTCGATGATGTGACATCATCATAATGATGCAATAATCCTGTTATGCCTACTGAACAAGAGTGGTGGACCTCTCATACACCTTCAAATGTTGTGTGAGACTGTTGAATGGCCATCTCACATGCCAGTCACAATATAGTTTAGAACACTGTTAGGAGGTTGTGGTGATGCAGTGGGTAGAGGACCCCAAAACAGTTATATGGCTGTGTGGCGGCCGGCAGTGAAATGAAAACCACCACTTTGCTGTGAACTGATTTTTAGTCACAGAATTTCCTCCAAGCAAGCACGTGCACGGGCATATCGGCTGTGGTATGCAAGCAGCCTACACAGAACAAAAGGGATGTGGCCTCTGAAATATTAAAAAGGTGTTTAAGCTGCCAGCGTATTTTCAGGTGGTGGTACTGGGAGTGGAAAGTACAAAGAAGTTGAAGTGCCTGGAGGTGCGCACGACACGTGTTCCCTCCCCGCAAGAGCACGGAACTGATGTGGCCCACTACTACATGGTCTGGAGCGGCTACTGTCACCACGTAATCGGCCCACAGCCGCTGCATTAGTGCAGTATTCGGAACATGTACGCAGTACGTTCCGATGGGCGTCAGCATTGTTCACTTGTGAAAGGGTCACGACCTGGTACCGAGTGAGCCAGTTTAGTGTCTGTGGCGCCTGTAGAGTAATCATATAAGTTAAGATAGGAATGAAGTGAAGACACGTGTAGAAAATTGCATTATAATTTATAGCAATATGCAAATGTTAGTGTAACTCGCCCTAATAGCATTGCAACGTAATAGGGTAAATGCACACAACGAGCATATTTAGTTAGGTGTAGGATATAAGGGTAATGTAATTTGAAGTGTTTTGTATGATTTTTAGAGTGTAAGTGTATATCTGGTTAAGCCAAACAATTATGTGGTGAATATTCAGTTATTAATTCAACATGTCTGTTCCAGTCGTAGAGTGTCCCACAACTTGACGGACTTAAAAATCCCACATGGTTTTTGAAGCGACACATAGTAAGGTTTTGTGTATAAGTAAGATCATAATTAAGAATTCTGGACTCTCCACAGGATCACGGATGTTCATCCTGAAAGTTTCAGTGTTTTGTTGAGTGTGTGTTATAAGTGTTAATGTAATGTAGTCAGCAAATTAAAGTACCTCGTGGAGTTGCGCGAGTTCTCAGCAAGGATGCAGCTTGCTCGCGCCAACACCAACAGTTTGATTTCACAGGTTGTAGATACTGCATGTGCCATACATCGTGGGGGACTTTCACACATTGTTCTCATCACTTCAAGTCAATAGCATAACATAATTTACAGGAACCTTTATGTTTTCTCCGTAGTATCCCCCGTATTCCCAGCTACCCTCTGTAAGCTCGTTTCCGACCCCAGAGGTTTTATTTCAATTTAAGTTTTATTCGCGCCATTTCCTTGGCATTGTACCTTTTCGGCCGCTGGCAGGCCTTATGAGCCAGATCTGCTTAATTTTGCTTCTGCATGTGTGTCTCTGTATACTGAACTTGACAATACAACTTTTATTGAGTTAACTGAAGTGTGCATTCTCATCTATCGTATTGTACTTCGGGCCCTCCCCCTATCCAGGGAATTCCTCACCGCTTATAGAAGGCGTACTTCGCTTACAGTGTAAATGGTAATATCAGTGAGTTCTGGTAGGACCTGAATACCACAGTTGTATTTACGTTTTATCTGTAACTTTTGTTTCCATGTGTGTCACAGGTTACACCCACGTGGTCATTTGGCCCACAATCCTGAAAACCGTGATCTCATACTCACCGTTGAGTTGGCACCCTTTCCATTCAAAGTCAGAGTATTTGTGTTATGGTTTCACTTTTATTAACATGAACATCGAATTCTGTCTGTATTATGTGTCTCTTACCGCTCAGGCCATGTTAAATGGCTTGCCCAACTAGGTGTGGCTCAAAACAATATAGTAATCACGTGTGTGCAGTATCCGGAGAAGAAAGGACAGTTCAGATTTAAAAATCGCCATTTTGCCACTTGACTAGGAAAAGCTTGGCCTGTGCCGCCATTTTGTGGCATAGTTCAGGCCTGCATGGGACAATAAAATCTGATGTCAGCGCCAACCTGTCACCACCTGTGAGCGCACGCATGACCTCAGGTGATTGTGCTGCGTTAAACAACTGGACCATCGATACACTCCATGTGCGCAAGGAGCCCATGAACAATTAAGGTCACTGCCTTCCAGGAAGATGATCCGCGACAACACCTGAAGGTCGGGCTACCACAATGCATCATGGCGACCTAGTTTACTGCATGCAACTGTGTCAACTGCATCATGTACACTTCAGAGAACCTTTTGAAAAGTGGCATACAATCACTTTGTACCATACACTAGCCAAATTCGTTATCAGTGCTGGAAACCGCGAACACTCGATCCCTTCGACAAGTGCAACATATACTCAGGGATATGCATGTGCCTGCCGACTGACTACAGTGCATATTTCCTGCCCCCGCTCGTTTCCACAGCGATCACCTTCCACTGCACGCGATCCACGTGTGCAGATGTCGAAACAGACTCAGTGTGTTGTACGACGTGTCAGCGAGTGATACACACCAGTGCATGTACAGTAAATGATTGATTACCATTCGGCAACATCAGTTCCAGTTCGTGCAATTCACAGAACCAACTTACCAATCCAAGCCACCGAAACACGAACTGCAACCAGCAACCAGTGAGTACCTAACATCAACCATCTAACAGGGTTCAGTGTGTCGGGTAGAGTATTGTGTCAATGCCAACAGGACATGTGTAGACTGTAAAAGTTGTACCGCTAACTTTCACCCCACATGTATATCGGCAGAAGAGTGGCAGGCTGCCCACCATGGAACATTCAGTTGTGTCAAATAACAACAAAAACACGTGGCTCAATGCATGCCCATACCAGAACACACACGAACGCAAGGGGAATATGAACTATTCTTGCAACATGTCCCGAGACTGCCTAGCCACCCAGTACAAAGGACTGAAACTGTACCACCCATTCCCTCGTGGCAGGAAACAATAGGCTCAGGCACAACATTGTTAGTAATGCTATGGCCATCAGCCCCCAAGTATAGGCCAACCCGAACAGTACAGAACTATGTGACATCTGCAAAGTTCCAAATACTCTCGAACTTTTCTGGTCAAATAACTGAGAACGCACATGTGTTCCTCAAAGAGTGCAGCACCTGCCTACAATAGTATGGGGTTAGTGAAGAAGAGTGGACGAGTGTCATTGGAAACCAACAGCTAGGCGAGATGAATGTCTGGTGGGGGTCTGCCTTCGAGTACGAAACAGTATAGGGGCAATTTATGCATAAATTCACTGCCAGATATACAAACATGTATACCACACTAAAACAGCAGGTAGCATTGTTTACCGAGGAACAAACCATCACTGAAGATTTTGACATATTCGTGAGTTTTAAACTGAGCCTATCCAACCGGCATTACCCACACCTTCCAGACGAAGATGTGCTCGAAGCAATTGTGGAGACTGTGCTACCTGAATACCGACCGGCCTTATGTTTTATGGTGTTAAATGGAACCCAGTGTTTTCTGAGAACTGCTGTGAGTGTGGTATGGGACACGGAGACGCATAGGCTGGTCAACCTCAATTCATGCAGTAAGTATGGGTGGACAGACGTGCATGGTAATCCAGTGAACAGACGTGCAAGGTAATCCAGTGGACACAAGAGCATCAGAGGGGAAGGGGGTGAAACCGGCCGAACCCGCAAAGGGGCCGGTGAACCTCCCGACCCCGAAATCTACCGATCAGACATGGCCAAACAAGACTGCTACCACAGGGAAAAGTGGCGTAAGTGGCACTGCTAAACACAGAAACATTAACAACAAGGGTCTGACGAGCCTGCCCTGTTACCGCATCTGCAAATATGAACAGTATCACCGGCACCGGATTTTCCCGAACCATGTAGACAAATAACAGGGAATCGACAAAGCAGTACTCTCTGCCATTGTCTCGACCGGATCTCCCGAGACTACAAGTGTAAACCAGATATGTCATTATCTAGGCCAGGGTAGTGACACCAGTGATCAGCTGGACAGTATACCTATACACATAGACGAGTGGAACACTGTCGCCCTGATCGACACGGCCATATCACACAACTTTGAGTGGGCCGAACTAGTGGGTCAACGACTGATCACCAGAGGTAAACAAACCGTACAATTGGCCACTTCGAACGGGACCAGCGAATGTTTGGGCAAAGTCCAAGTTCACCTCTCTTGTCTCCGACGAGATACGAGAAGACCTGATTTTAGGGAGTTCTCTGGCCACCATCTCTGGCTACCATCATCAAGATTGCTATGGTTCGCATCTAATTAGGTCTGACCGAACAGCGAACAGTGTACAACCTAGGACATCGCCACGAGTACAACGAACACTCCATCCAACTTGAGATGTTTCGGACACGCAGTGCCCACAGAACATAGAGGCAATCCAGCGAGTGCTAAATGAACGACAGGACGTATTCGCATTGGCAGACCCCTTAAAAGAACGAGTATGCAAGAGTATTCGATACTGCACACTAAAGTGGAAGCTATCTGGTCCGCCCCTCGCGGTTATGACCCATATCATTTGAGAATAATCAATCAACAAATGGAGGAAATGATTCGAGACAGGTTAATAGAACCCTCCGAAAGTAACTACAATTCATCTATCTCTCTAGCCGCCAAGGCAGATGGGAGCTGGAGTTTATGTGCAGACTTCCGCCCACTCAATCAAGTGACTGACTGAAAGTGCACCACTACCTTTAATCCCTGTCAATTCCATGCTGAACATGCTAGGGGATGGCAAGGTTCTGTCCTCCCTAGATGTGAGAAGTGGCTGCCGGCAAGTGCCAGTATGCTCTGAGGACCGTCACAAGACTGCAGTCATGGCCTCCATTTGGTGCAGTTTCCAAATTTTTGCCATGCCATTTGGTCTGTAATTCGCCCCCTCCACCTTCCAGAGTACTATGGTTCGCGTCTTGGATGGCCTGATAAAGGATTGCACCATCGCATACCTCGATGACGTTGTGATCAGGTCTAAAATGTGGGAAGAACATGTACAATACCTATCCCTCGTCCTAGATTGGCTATGATCGGGCTGACTTGCGCGAACAGGAAATGTCGTATTGGCAAAACATGTCTTCAGTATCTAGGACATATGGTCGACACCGAAGGGATCCAGCCCAATCACGAACAACTACGGCTAATTCAGGAATACCTTGTGCCTAACATGCCCAAACGCCTGCGAAAATTTTTTGGGCTTGTAAATTGTTTACGGTGCTACATGCAGGATTTTGCCACGATAACAGCCCTGCTAACTGCTCTGTTATCCACACAACAGTGCTTCCAATGGAACGACAATGCCCAGAATGCATTCGAAAAGATAAAGTACCAATTTCAGAAATGTGACAAACTATCTCATTTAGACCACCAGAGGCATTAATACCTACAGCCATATGCCAGTCAAGAGGGGCTTGGTGCCTTCCTATTTCAGTAAAACGACGACGGGGAGTGCAGGGTCATAGACTACAACAGTGCGAAGTTCGCCCCACGCGAATGTAACTACGATCTGAATGAGAGGGAATGTCTTGCTATCGTATGGACATTAATTACCTCCAACACCTAGATTATCAACGATTCACATATAGGACTGACAATCGTTGCCTGATGTTGCTCCATAACATGCACACCATCCATTGTAAACTCACACGGTGGTCTATGTAACAACAGGCGTACGATTTCGTGGTGGAACACGTCCCTGGTAAATAAAACCAATTAGCCGACGCCCTTTCCCACACACCCTATATTACTGAAATAGTGCGAGATGAAGACGAATGGAAAGTCTTGTACCTGCCTGACAGTCCGCCCACTGCTGTGTTACAACATGTCATCATGGACGCTGCTGCCGCCCCCAAGACCTAACAAGTGATGCAGTGTATAAACAAGTGCTCGCAGCGCAACAGCTGTCCACTAACTTCGCTGAGTGCCGTGCGCAGAGTGCTTGGGAACAGCTGACAAACGGTCACACTGTCGATAACTGCTTGGTGACCTGTCCTGCGGGGAGGAGGGGAACTGGCTAACGTACGTCTCGGATGAAGCGCGCATGTTCATATTGATGTATTCCCATGCCAGCCGTCTAGCTGGCCACCCAGGAGCTGCGCAAACCAAGCGGAATGTACTAACAACCTATTTCTGGCTAGAACTCACCCGACAAGTGTGGGAGTTTGTACGTGCCTGCGAAGTGTGCAATCCCCAGTTGGCATGCGACCTTGCAGCAGGACGAGCAGGGTCTGTCCAGCTTCTATCACCGAGGTGGCTGCGTCCACGGCCGAGGCGCCGCTCAATCCCCTGCTGCGCCACACGGCCCTGAGCCGCCACCACTTGTATTGACAGTGGCCTCCCCGAGGGCAGGGCGTTTGATGTCAACCACTCCTGACTGATCTGGTACGGCCACTGTCACCACGTCATCGGCCCACAGTCGCTGCACCAGTACAGCACCCGGACTCGTACTCTGAGCATCAGTCTTCATCCAATCTTCGGCCGGTAATAAGCCATGTTTGATCTTGAGCAAGACTACTGGGGTGTGCACCTGGGCTTCCAGAGTGTGGAATATTGTGTGGACGATCCCCTGGTAACATGTGTTGAGCAATGTACAAATTATGTACATATTTACTTTTCATGGGACGCAATAGCCATGCCAGACTGTATAAAACCTGAAATTGTGAGAGACTGTAATAAAAGCGAATGTGCAGTTAACCTTTTCCAACCATACATGCATAGTTTTCCATGCACACTACAAGAAATGAAAAATCGAATTTTAAACGAAGTGGACAAGACATTTTATGATGATCCTCAATGCGAGCATTTATTGTCGAGGATACTACTGAAAAGTTTCTTGATTCATTACAATCTGTTTAAAGAAGCATCCAAAGTTCCACTACGATATGCTGAATCGTGCAGCGGAGACCTGCACAGTGCTGTGAACTGCCATGAACCACCCTGGACTAATCTGCAAACTAGGGTGAGTGTGAACTAACTCTGTCCCATTTACAGTCAGAAATTACATGATGATGTCCATGTGACTCCTACAAAGAAAAGTAAACTTGATATTGAGGATTAAACAGGAGGTGAAGACGATAATGAAGACAGAATTGATGATAATGACAATGGTGACGGTGTTGATAAAGTATCTGATGAGAAGGATGATGATTCTCTCGACGTTCCATGCCACATGGACATCATCAGTATTTACAGCTTACAAACGTTTATTTTGAAGTTCGTAGACTTCACGCGAACGCCTTGCAAGTGTTCATTCTGCACATACCGACTCAATCATGCCTCGTAGGTCTCTCATTCCGTCATTACCATTAACTGTCTCGTCATAATCGTCTGCGGAAACAGTACCCATCGATGTAGCAGGAGGTATTGGCGACATCACTTGCTGGCTCCCAGTATACGAACCCTAGCAGATATTGGCGTGTTCCTTCATTGTATCCTCTTGCATAAACTGCATGAGGTGATTGTCGTAATGCTTCATCATGCGAGTTCCCCTGTCGTCTGCGAACATTTTATGTAGTGCGTTAACAGGAAGTAACGAAGTCGTCACATGCAGTTTCTAAGTAGGCGAAAAAACACTACATTTATCAGCCCTGATGTGTTTATTTAAGTTATCACTTCGAGTGAACTGTCTGGAACATTTATAGCAGCTTAGAAATGCATGAGATGGGTTATTCAAACATTCACTCTTCTCATGTCTCCTTGCAACGTTTACTGAAGGATTTGGCACAGTAACAGCATTGTTTTCCACGTAATTTTTGGGCAGTCGTTGAAGGTACGCATGATGTAGTAAAGGACATACTCGATTTCATATCGTCAGAGGCTTGCATCGTCTTCAAGCATACATGAATTCATACACTTTACTCCTGCTGACTGACTCCTGCCGATGACTCCTGCCAAGATGTTACTAATTTGCTGGTTCAATAACAACTAACGTATTAGGCATGAACGGATTAATTAATATATGCAGATAATTAATCGCGTTCATTGTATGTCGTGTCAGGTATCAGCCATTTGGTGTCTGGCGCATGGCCGATGCTGTTTTACAAGCTATTGTCTGACGAACTATCGAGCTAAACGAACAGACGCTGGATAACTCACCATCCATACCGCTCATTCGCGAGCATGTCCATGGCTGTCGATGTAGCATCATCCGATCGGGACTCAAACAGACGACACACTCGCCAACATCTTCTATGCCCAGAAGCATGTCTCCCTGTTTGCGAAGCATTTCCCGAACCATTAATCCATTTTACGAACTTTCCCTCTTGAATTCACTTTACGAAACACATTGTGAACGAAGCATATTATTGGAGGAGCATGTATTGTACTGCTCTTTTAAGGAGATTAGCTTATGCTCACAGAAGGCACTCTTCTATACATTAAAATGTAAAAAAAAATACATAAATTTTAAATGTAAAAATATGGCAGCACTCTGAGAAACCTACATACATATTCGCGCGAGAAGAATTCACCTATACTTGGAAAACCAGCAGATGCCGCCATCGATATATAAACATATTATATATTTTTTAAATATATTTGTAGATATATTACGTATTTATAAAACATACATAGATATGTAATGTATATATTATTTTGTACATCATTATTGTAGATAATACTACAAACGTAACGTCATATAAATTATATTTATATTAGTTACGTTTAATGCATTAATCTTGTAACAATGTACACATATCAGACATCACAGTCGATGAGAAGCGAGTAGGTATTACTACAACCGTAAAGAGTTAAGTCCCCCCACTGATGGTGTCGGACACTTGCAGACGTGAAGCAAGCTTGTCGTAAAAGCGAGCGCCTGTATACATAATGTTCGCACAAGGATTACATCTTTCAACCCCGTGTTGGCTACGTTCTCGAGAAGCTGTACCTGGCTGCACACATAGTACATATGCCAATCACAGTCCTCGCTGAGATACACTTGCGAACCATCTTCCCGTAATAGTTTGTGTGTAAACTGCATCCTCTACCCCACCTTACTCATCACTCGCACGTGCTTGTAAGGTATCTCTGTCGTGGGTCATCATAGCATGATTATCACACGCATCTTGGTAACAGTGATTTGCTTGAGTACCAGTTTTCATTTAGGACGTATTAGGTAGGAAGGGCTTAACGTCTCGTCGACAGCAAGATCAGAGCAAGTTGCTCAGAGAAGCAGCAATCGGCCATGGAGGGAACAATCTCAGCATCCGCCTGGAGTGATCTCGGCAAACCACGGGAAAACCGAAATCAAGATGGCCGGACCGGGACTCGAACTCAGGTCCTCCCGAATGCGAGTACTGAGCCACCTCGCTCGGTGACGTATTAGGAACAAAATCGATATATAAGAGATACATCCGAAGCCAGAGCTACACAAGATTAGCAACGACACGAAAATTTAACCATATCTGTGGCCGAATTTTTGAACTGAGCTCGCATGTTGCTGCTGCGCACACTCGAACGATTTTCCCAAACTGTAGTGCAGACATATCTCATATAAAAAGTTTGCAAAACTTACAACTAATTCACAGATCATGGAAGGGAATAGTTTTAAGAGAAACTATAGGGGACGGTGTAATGACGGCTCTTGCTTAACTAGAGCTTTCTTCCGGGTTCGAGGCCGGGAAGCGCGGGCAGCGATAAGGGCGACACTGCCGCGCGCTGCAAGAGCGCCATCGCCCCTAAGCGCAAGGCTCTGAACTGGCGTGCAGTGTTCTCGTTGTGCTGCATGTACCTATGAAACTGTCAGCGGTGTTCCTATCAGTTTATTGGCATGAGTCTGTGGGAAGGTTCAATGCAGGGTCTTTGGATAGTTTTGTATGTATATGTCTGACACGTATATTTTGAGTGTCTGAAATAATCGTTTCTCCACGAAATTGCTAAACGTTGGTCCAATGTGCTGATCTATGGAAACAACACACACTTCAGACGAGGGCAGTTGAGTGTTTTCAAGACGGCACGCACATTAAAAAACACCATTTCAGAGTCCTCCCGAGGGACCTGCAAGTCGAAGCAGTGACTTGTAAATACAAAAATAGTAAAAGTACAAGGAACTGCAATACTCAGTATTACACCACAAAACAGTACAATACATAGCAACCCCAGCACTAGTGTGACAGTTATTAAATAACGATAATGTCACCCCGCACCACCCCCACAGGACAGAGACGACCCACAGGGCGTCGCGATGCATAGTTTGAGAAGCGCTCGCATACACGACGATTTATTCATGATTGCCTGCTGGGAAAAAAAATATTGCGAAAACAAAAACGCAACTAAATAAACGCATATTTTCATTTCAATTTCAACCCACGCACTGCAAAGATCCGTTTTTAGTGTATTACTTAATTTTTGTTATGTTACTGCTCCTGCTCACGTTTTCAAATTGTGCAAACGCCTCGACTCCGCCGTGAACCCTAGGCCTGGCATTATAAAATGTTTGGCGCGGCAAAGGTGCGACGATGAGTGGCATGTTAACGTGGAAGTGACTCGACCTCTGAGGCCACACAGCCGTCTCCCGCCCAGGGAAAGTGTGTTGAGGCGCAGCTGGGCAAGCAGTGGGGTTCGTGTTGACTCAGATGCGAGTGCTCGTATATAGCCGCCCACTCGCGCCACACTTACTGTTCTCCATGGCATCCAGGGTTCTCGTGCTGGCTGTGATAGCCGCGTGTCTGCTGCAGGTGAGAAGTACTCCATCCCAGACACCGCGTGTGTTGTTCACGTAGATCGGCACGTCTAACAGTTCCGCGGGAAAACGTGCATATAGATAGAGACCAGAAAAATTCGCGACTTCAACGGCCTGCAGGCTAGACTCTCCAGTCTTACGTACAAATACGCCGATGTCAACCGAGCGTTGGTTGTCTGCTGTCAAAGTAGAAGGCGACGGTTGGGACAGCCTTCTCCAGGAGGTGTCAAAACACCGTGTCGACCAATGGCTGAAGTTTTATAAACACACGTGTTTTCGAATTCTAGCTTTTCCCGAAATGAATCCGCGAATTTTTCAGGTGTCTATTTTTAACACACCGTAATGCAGTTCAAGTGGTGGTGGGCGGGTGACTTAAGGGGACTTCACCCCTCCCACATTGGATTCATTTACAAATCTGCGTCATCAAGCTTCATGGCCAAGCGTTACAAATCGAAGCTTGACGTGACATAGAGAACTGCTTGACAGAAACTTTAAAGATTCTACAGTTTTCAGATATATCAATATTTTCCCTCGCGGGATAGAAATAATTAAATAACGAGCGAGTGTAGTAGACTGAAGAGATTTGGGCTGCTCTTAACATCAAAGTCTTGAGAACCGATGATGTGAGTATGGAACGGCGCCAGAATGAAAGGGCGGGGGAAAAGGTAGAACCCCGAGAAAACCCGCCGACCAGCGCCGTCGTCCTGCACGATGCCCGCATACAAAAATCCAGGAACCACCCCGTCGGGAATCGAGCCCGGTTCGTCAAGGTGGGAGGCGAGCAGTCTAACCACTACACCACCGCGGCTCTTTAAATGATGAGGGAACCTTCGATTGCGGTTACAGGTGTGAAACGAATCACGTGAGAAAAATACGTCAGGTCTTCGAAATAACTGTTAAGGTGTTCATTGTGACTTGACAAGCTTGGCTTTCAAATACTCAATCGGGAAATTAAGTCGGGGGGCGTACCTCCTCCTTAAAGCTATTGGTGCGTGGGGAAAATGATCACAGTTCGGAATCAGGCTGTATTGAAATGCCATGAATGTGAAGTGTAGAAGTGTATGTTGGAGCCTGGATAGTTTGTAGTGAGGTCAGAAACTCAGTTCCAGGCACAATCATAAGACTATCGTGGAGACGAGAAAGCAAACCCAGGCGTGCTGTAGTAACGTTCATTGCAGAACAAAGCTTTTACATCACATCATAATGAAGCAACAATCAAAATAAACTAGAAACGTCTCTCAATAGGACGAACAATTTTTGTGGGCATTTTTGCCTAGGTAATCATCACCGAAAGCCAAAAATAAGCTAATTTTTTTTCAGTCAAAATTACGCAAAATTTGTTTTGTAGCTAATCTAACAAATATACTTCAAAATTAGGTTTCACACAGTTCAAGCCATTAGTAGCATTTGATACTTTAATTATTGTAAGCAAATACCATTTTAATTTATACTCTTTCAAATCTGTAGTGGACAAAATACTAATTATTCTCTGTAGTAAATTTCAAAATAGTAAATTTTAAAATTTATTGAATACGCATTACACAACTTGAAATGCATTAGTAAACGTAGTGTGCAATATTTCATTAATTTCAAATACAAAATTGCAGCTTGCATCATTGACGTTAGAGCTTTCATGCTGACTTTCATTTATGGTTTGAGGTGTTGCAAATGCTTCACGTTATGATGCGTGCTGTACTTGCACCTTGAGTGCTGCCGAAGTATTATCACGTCACCTGAATTTAACTGAATTCTAAGGAGTTAATGGCAAAGTTCAGACTTCCGCATTCTCTGAAAACACGAGGGAAGAAATATTATTTCGCCAGCAGTTTTCAAAAGGTTTTGTCGACGTAAAATTACGCCAGTAACGTTCAAAGTGTAAATTACTCAAATTGTAAGGATGGACTGTATGTTTTTATAAGTAGGAAAGAACATTTGATTGTGCCACTTTCAACTCGGCATTATACACTGAAGAGCCAAAAAAAACTGGTATAGGCGTCCGTATGCAAATAACAGAGGTATGGAACCAATCAGAGTAACGCAATGCGGACGGCAGCTAGATCGTTTACTGCTGCTACAATGGCGGGTTATCAAGATTTAAGTGAGTTTGAACGTGGTGTTATAGTCGGTGCACGAGAGATGGGGCATAGCATCTCCGAGGTAGCGATAACATGTTGGATGCTCGCGTACGACCATTTCACTAGTGTACCGTGAATATCGGGAATCCGGTAAAACATCAAGTCTTCGACATCGCTGCGGCCGGAAAAAGATCGTGAACGAACGGGACAAACGACGACTGACGAGAATTATTAAACGTGACAGACGTTCAACCCTTTCTCAAATTGGCGCAGATTTCAATTCCTCATGCATACCTTCAGACATTAGCCGAGTCCATGCCACGTCGTCTTGCGGCACTTCTGCGTGCTCGCGGGGGCCCTACACGATATTAGGCAGGTGTACCAGTTTTTTTTTTTTTAGCTCTTCAGTGTATTATCAGAGAGCCGGTCAGTAATGAACGTTGCACAGTGTAGTAAGCGTCATTTAAGTAACAGAAATGCATTGTAGTAAATCATTATACATTTTGGTTTTTGGATCATATGCTTTTCTCTATCTTTTATACGGCTTGTAATTTAGGTTTCGACCCCACCAAAATGAAATTTACGAGAGAAGCAAGACTTTCACGTCTTAAACTGGAGATTATGTTTCGCCACTTGTAGTTATTGGCACTTCATCATCACTATCCTACTTTCCAAAGGAAATGCTGGCTTGCGAGATTAGCTCCTCGTGTGGGTTATACCACTCCCTACTTTAAAACTATCATACCCGTGCACCGAATTGCATCTCTATACAACCATGCTACAAACCTCTAAAAAAAGTTTTTCAGGACCGGGATTTCTGAGTTGTTAGGTTGCCCACGGCCCAAGAGAAAGAACGAGATGAAAATACACACCACCTGTACAGAACATCTTGCCTGTCATTCCGATGTCTCTTTGCAATACTCCGACTGTCCCAGAGGACACACATCATAATTACAATTACAGGTGGCGCAAAACTTTTTTTTGAGGCGTGTATTTTGTAAGAACCATGCTGGGAGCTTATTTTAAAATTGTGGCCATTCTCAATTTTTGGATGCTATGTCACATCTCGGGAACTTTTCAACCGACTTCAACCAAAATTGTGATGTTGACAGTTAACACTACCCGCATTAAGTTCACGCGTGGCGTTTCACTCAGTTATTTTGAAAAGTATCTCATACTGAATAAATAAAAGCTTTTACATCATATCTCAGGAACTACTGAGCATATTCACACCGAACTCAGCACACTGGTAGAGATATGACGGGCCGTATAAACTTACATAACTTTAGTAGGTCAGACAAAATCAGCTGAACTGACGGGCGTTGCTCGGGTATTATTATATTAGCTGAAATTTTTAAGGGGGATAGTTCGGGCCCAATGGGAGGCCGGAGTCAGTTTTTGTCCACACAGTATTTTAATTTGGGCATGAAAGGGCACCCCTGCTAAATTTGGCTCAGATCCGTCAGACGGCGTAGAACAGAATGGAGAGGAAATGTATATTCTGAAATACAAACTTTGACTCGTATGTACAGAATGGGGCTGCATGAATTAAACCAGCAAACTTAGTGAGGTGATTCCTTACGCAAAATCAAGTGCGAAATATCTAAGACACTTCCTAACTACAGTGGGTATGAAGGGAGGTACGAGCCCTTGAAAATCTAGTTTTTAAACTTTTTTTTTTTTTCTTCGAAATATAGGAAAAGAAGTGAAATAAAATTACAATTTTTCAAACATTGTTTCATGTTATTGGGATCTTCAATCTTAGAGGATACACTCATTAATAACGCCCACGATAGAATTTTTTTACTGTCAAAATGTATGATTGTTTGATGCTGGTTTATTGAGTAGTATGACCTCGTTAACAAACAAGGCACTGCTGTTGAAACAGTCCCCGTAACTCCCAGTGGCAGCGACACAGTCCCAGGCATCATCGCTACTTGCTGCAGGGGATCACATGCTGACTGTCGCTAAAAACAGACCGACAGCTCCGGTACTGTAAGCTTATTAATGTATCGCACACGCTGTTTACAATAAGCGTTAAAAATGCCATTCATACTGTTCAGACTCGAGTGATGCTAAAAAAAAAAAACGGGAGTTAGACCTTTGTTCACCGTAGGTTGTATTCAGAGTTTATTGGCGCCGTGAATAGCGGGGATGAAGACAATGGAAAGGAGTGAGATACAAGATGGCGGGCGGTTAACTTCGTTCGTCTGTGTGTGTGCAACTAAAACTGAGTTCGTGATTTGACAAAACAAGAAATAAATCGTGTTTACAAACGCACACCATGATCTGCGCAGCGGACACACAGACATACCATAGACGCATGTACGTGGTATTGCCTACGTGCCAGGCGCTGCATCGCTGCAGCCGAAGTCTGGTGAATGTTTTACGCGAAAACGGCGGGTCCTAGACGGTTGCAACAAGAGGTGCACTTTGGTTAACTAGGTCAAACTGCTCAATAAGCCGGCAATAAGAGGCCACGTTACTGTGGGAGGTGTTATTGACAGTTCGCCCTTAGGTTGAACATCCCGATAAAATATAACAAAGCTCTCGGAGAATTAAAATTTAATTTCACTCCGTTTTCCAGGATCTTGTATCCTTTAATTTTCAGTTTAGGTAGAAAGTGTCTCAAAAATTTCCCACTTGATTTTTCATAAGGAATAACCTCACGAAGCTTGTCGGTTGGACTACGCTTCACTCTGAATGTAGATGACGTATTTATAAATATTTTAGTATAGTATACCATAGCAGCTGAATTTTTAGTAGACTCATTTCAACTGGTTTTTGTTTGTTGGCAGCATCCATTGCAAAAATTAAATATTTTTATTAATATCCTCCTATATTCAACCATTTGAATAACAGCGCACCCGAAAAACAAAACAAAATAAATTCTATAATATTGATAATAAATTTTATAAATAATATAAATTCTACAATATTGATAGCATGTTATTGGCTCAGCGCAACCTTCAAAGGAACATGACATCTTTAGGAGGCAATTAAAACCATAATTAATTCTGATTTGAAATTAAGTTTTCTATGACCAACCTGCATCTACAATTTGTTGGGTGAATTCATATTCATCCCATGAAGAAATATGTTTATAAATTTAGGTGGCCATTCTAAATTTAATCGAGAAAATTAAAGCCTGTGAATTATATTTCTCTCGTTCTTATAAAACTTATAGACTATAATGAAATGGCTATATATATAAGTTATATTGACCGCAAAGAGTTAACTGATAATTGTATGGTTGCATGCCATTATCATAATACTACCATCATAATGTAGCGAAAAATCAGAATGGTGTTCACTGTCCGATAAGGTGAAAAAACTAAAACGTAATTATTTGATGAGGGTGAAGAAACTAAAACGTAATTATTTGGTGAGGGTTAAGAAACTAAAACGTAATTTATTTTATGAAGATGATATAGGCAACCAACCCTTTCTTAGTGGAACAGCGCAAACCTAGTATTAATTATTNCAACCCTTTCTTAGTGGAACAGCGCAAACCTAGTATTAATTATTCACAGTCTGTCTCGATGCTATTACAAAATTCATTTAAATGTCTCACTTACAATGTTATTGTTTCAGACACTAGAAGCTCGTTCTGTCCGTCAGGAAAGAAATATTTTCAGTGACATAAAAACTGCATTTCAAAATTTCTGGGGAGGAACTACAAACAGTGAGAGTTCTTCGGCAGCCACAGATACCAACCCCAATGGACGAGGGAACTGGAACAACACCAGCGACCGAATTTCAAACAAAACTGACATCAACTCTCTACAAAGGGATGGCAGCTCTGCAAGTAGCAGCGACAGTACCTCCGTAGAAACAACCCTAGACAGTACCACCAGTAGTTCGACGACAGTCGGTGGCAGCTCTGCAAGTAGCAGCGACAGTACCTCCGTAGAAACAACCCTAGACAGTACCACCAGTAGTTCGACGACAGTCGGTGGCAGCTCTGCAAGTAGCAGCGACAGTACCTCCGTAGAAACAACCCTAGACAGTACCACCAGTAGTTCGACGACGGTCGGTGGCAGCTCTGCAAGTAGCAGTGATAGTACCTCCGTAGAAACAACCCTAGACAGTACCACCAGTAGTTCGACGACAGTCGGTGGCAGCTCTGCAAGTAGCAGCGATAGTACCTCCGTAGAAACAACCCTAGACAGTACCACCAGCAGTTCGATGACGGTCGATGGCAGTTCTGCAAGTAGCAGTGATAGTACCTCCGTAGAAACAACCCTAGACAGTACCACCAGTAGTTCGACGACAGTCGGTGGCAGCTCTGCAAGTAGCAGCGATAGTACCTCCGTAGAAACAACCCTAGACAGTACCACCAGTAGTTCTACGACAGTCGGTGGCAGCTCTGCAAGTAGCAGCGACAGTACTTCGGTAGTAACAACCCTAGACAGTACCACCAGCAGTTCGATGACGGGCGATGGCAGTTCTTTAAGGAATGGTGATACATCAGTTAATTCAAATTATGTCATTCATTCTGGATTTCCTTCTAATAATTTAAACAGTACCATAGGAAACTTACTTGAAAATTCAGATGTAGTAATTGTCATAAAATCACCTACGAATCAAAAGATCGACTGGTTAAAGTTAATTTCAAACAATTCGCTTAACAAACATCCAAAAATAAAAATTATTTAAAACAGTTATTTAACTTGTCATGAATTTATGTTGGATTAGCATTATTCTTCTCTTTAGTATTAAGAGTATAATTGTAAATATTTATAATTTAAATGAATACACTAAAGCCTTATATGTATATGTCTGTGTTAAACTGCAACGTATTGCTTCAAATTTGAACCTAATAAAAATTAATTGAAATGTTAAATTTGATTAATTTACATGTGACTTCTTGTTTCTAAATGTGGTACACGTATTAACTATTATTTTATTATGTATTTATCTAATTACGTCTGCATTAATTTTATAGTATATTACACTTCATTCTCAAAATATCACAGAAATTATACAAATTTACTTTCATGTATTAAAACATTGTTTCCCAAAATTTCAATTTTTTATGTTTTCAGTCAACAAAAACATTTGGTTTTAGCGTTACTGGGGTTTCTATGCTACCCAAAAAACAAATTATTGCTATACAGAAATTTATTTTTTAAGATGGTATTAATGGTTTTTGTATAGAAACTAGCAGAATTAAAAACATTTCAATATAATATATACACAATGTTTGAGATATTTATAAAATGCCCATTTACTGGTTTTCTTTATATCAGCATTATTAAAGCCCTGTCACACTATCAAATTTTTTCGTCGAACTGCTTCAAATGAAGTTGGTCAAATAAAATTGGATGGTTCTGACGTCACCGTAACTTTATTATCGCCGCCATGTCTGCCTGGAGAAGTTTGATGATACTAGTTTCCATAAAACATTTTTGAATATTGGGCTGGTTCAAAAATGTATTGGATGTTCGATGGGCTCAGCCAATCAGCCTATCAGAATCGTGCATAATAAAAATAACCGTTTCCGAAATCACAAGATTTCAAAATGGCGAACGATTGCTGGAAACGAAATCAGGTTACTAAGATAATTGGTTCATAGAGAAGCTCTCTGAGCACGAATGCTGTTTGAGTGGAGTAGGGAGATTTGGGTGGCTCTTATCAGCGAGGTCGTGAAGTGGGGTGAGTATGAAGCAGCGCCGGAACGCAAGGGCGGGGGAAACGTGGAATCCCCCGAGAAAACACCAGCGGCATGGTCCGGCACAATTCCCACATACGAAAATCCGGGAGCGACTTCGTTGGGAATCGAACCTGGTTCGCCTTGGTGAGAGGGCGAGTAGTCTAACCACTGTACCACCGCGGCCCCAATGAGGTTAGAAGTGAATGTTGCACAGTAATATTATAAATAAAATCCAGGTGCATTAAATTTCATTGTGCAGGATATTTTTCTGATACGTAAAAATTTTATTTGGTAAAGAATTGAAAATATGCCACAACAATAGTTACATTTCTTCCCGTAGTGGTCTACGCATAAGCACATCAGTATGCCACTTTCAAGATAATCTTTAAATAAAAACTCAGACTAGATCTTCCCAGTTAAGAAAGTTGACAGCGCGGCACATTTTCAAACACATTTAAGATTATTCGATCAAATTGTTTTAATGGAAAATTTTTATGGTCGTATTTCGTCTTCAAATTGTATTGCCAAATATATTTGAAGGCGAAAATTTGGCAATGCTACAGGAGCTAAGTTTTTTAAAATAACACCTTAGGCAGACTCTTAGGAAAGTGCGACGTTTATTTTCTTTGAATGAAATACAAAGTAAAAAAAAAAAATACTGTTTCTTTCACACGTAATATCACATACTGTTTTCACAAATATACCTAAATAACAATACGATACCAGGCATGGTTTCTTGAGCATTATGGTGTAAGCACTACTGTCAATTACATTACTTGGTACGTAGAAAAGTTTTAAAAATTTTTAATCAAATTGAAACTGCATAGAAGCAATGTCTGCAGTTAACTGAGTACAATGTCATTCAAATAAAGTTACAATCGGCATGCAATAGGTTACACACAGGCAACTATTTTGAAAACCCTCCAGAAATATTCTTTACGCCACTGTTAATACAAATACGTACCTCCACTAACCACGGGACCAGAAGAGTTATGGGCAGCTTGCTCTTCGTCCTTCTTTCACGACGACCATCTTGGATGTCTACTCTAATCCACTTGCCTCCATTGTGACACCGGAACTATCATCTACAATTTATCGTATAGAAAAAATTGGTTCAGTACTGCCAACCCAGAATATTATTTTAAGTGAAAAATTCTTACCAAAGATCAACTGACTCAAAATACATTATATTCACTCTTAAAATTCAAAATGGCAAATTTCATAGACTGCAAGTAAAAGACAAAGATAATTTTAGCGACAGTAAATGTCGGACATCTAATATAGGTAAATAAGGATTCTAAGAACAGAAGTGACTTCGGAACGTCCTCCTACCCTCCATCCACACCATTGCCAAACCTCAACTCTCTATGACCCACCGTCTAGAACACCAATCAATCTGTTTCTACACAACAGATACCCACGGCCGATCGACTACGTTTCCATTTGCAGTACGCTCTCCCTCGGCTGTCGAACAATGGAACCGACGAGTTCATGGCAAAGGAAAAAATGCAAGCTAACAGAGTACTTCTTATTGCCATGATTTTTATACAATGCCTTGCACACCAACAAAATTGTAATTATTTTCTCTTGCTTATCCTTTGTGAAGGCCGACGCGGTAAATAAAATAATTTTATATTTCAGCGTTACATTCGTTTAGGTACATCTTGTAACTGGAACGCTGGACTCCTGTTATGTGTAATGCCATATCGGCGATCGTGGGCGTGCATGAGAGAGCTATCTGCAGCTGACGGTAGACATTTCGAGCACACGTTATGAGACACTCACCTCTGATTCCAGCTATTTTCCTGTGCTATGCTTACATACGTTTCGCATTGTTATATGTGTTTGTGCGTTTTCCACTGTTAAGATGTTAAGCTTTCTGATGTGGTTTGTCGTGCACTGCGCCGTCGTGGCATTCCACTTAACAGAGATCCAGTGAGCCTCATTGTACACGGTAACGACTCTTAGAAATAACAGACGTATTTCCAGACCAATGTTCATGGACATTTATGCCTCTACGTGTTCTGTATATGTACCCACAGTTTTGACGCGTATTTTTAATACATCTCGTATACAACAATAACATACAAAATATAATTATATTATGATATTCCATATGTTATGTATTTTTTGGAATATATGATACGTGATATATAGGATCTAGTACATTATATGTACTAAGAAATGTACAATATAATAAACATATATGTTTGATACTGTATTGCATAATCTATATTACACACATGTTATATTTTTATATCACACTTAACATGTGTAATTAAAACTTTTGCAACTGTTATTGACTTTTCTTTTTGCGATGCTAAACAATACGACAGTACAATAAAAATGCACGTGTGATGTTCGTAAGGTCAACAGGCCATTTGTCTAACTCGTCTCGAGTGTGATCGCAGGTAGGCACGGCCTCTGCCGAGCTTCACATTCCGGACGACTTAATATCCGGTGTAAGGGCGGGTGCAGGTGCGATGTCGGGAGCTTCTTCGAAACATCGCGTTGATGGCACAGATAACCGGCGAGGTGATAACGCTATCCTGCGATAAGCAGCTAGATAGGAGCTGACAGGGGCCGTGCTTCGTCCGCGGCGCAGTGATGGACTCGCCAGATGACTGACTCCGTCCGTCGTGCAGTGAAGATGCGCTCGCCACGCCGTGCAGCTGCCAACTGTTGAAGCGAGATGGCGCAAGGGGGCGAGCGTCTTCCACCCCAGGCTGCGGTGGAAACTACGCCAGGTACGGGAGACGTAACACACTCACCCTTGCAGACATGGTAGATACGTCATTCTTATCCATGTCCACTTTGACGGGAGGCCTTCGTCCCCTACAACTTCCACATCGGCTTCTCTGTCGGGTTTAGGGTTGCCAACTGTCCCTCCCGTATTGCAAGGAATTTCTCGTATCCTGAGGCTGAAGGAATGATCCCGTATGGACAGAGGAAGGGACATCATGTATCCAGTACCTTAGACTTCTTCGAAAATAAACTGAAGATTAATAAACACAGTGTTAGTAATTAACCACTTAGACGATTTTAAGTACGTTTATGCTCCTGCTATAACTAAACAGCAGAATATTTTATAAGAATGCAAAATGTTAAAAAAATTACTTTTTCATAACACAAATTTTGCAAAACGTTAATTTTATAAAATCAAATAATATTTTACTAATATAAATGTTTATATAAATTGTGTATTCATCCTACTCAATTTTCCACATTACAAATAGCATTTAAAACTCATTAAAAATATATATTTAACTGCGATTAAATGTCGTGTGTTGAGGGGTCGCAGTGGTGTAGTGGTCAGACTACTCGCTTCCCACCTAGGTGAACCGGGTGCGATTCCCGGCGGGGTCGCTCCCGGATTTTCGGACGTGGGAATCGTGCCGGACGATGCCGCTGATCGGCGGGTTTTTTCGGGGATCTCCCTTCCCCCTTTCATTCCGGCATTACTCCATACTCCCCTCAATCACCTTCATCAGCTTTCGAGACCTCGCCTTTTAAGAGCCGTCCAAATCTCTCCACTCACTCACTCACTCGTGTGTCGAGTTGTTGGAAGTTTCCCTTATGGAAACTCTAAACAATTTGGCAACTCTAGCCGTGCTAATACTTTTCTCTGGCGATCCCCCAAACGTCTTCACGCCAGCGTGAGACACTTCTCGTATCGAAAAATCTGCGCGGCAGTCGCAAACAATAGAAATCAATAAATTAAATTAGTGGATCAAGTAGGGTGTATTAGTTGACGGGTGATGCTATATGAGTGATGTGGACCCTGGTGGTGGGAGAGAGAACTGAGCCCCCAGCCCGGCGGTTTACCACTTCTGCTTAGGGAGCGTTCAAGAATTACGTAACGCAGTTTTTGAAGATTTTTGACCCCCCTCCCCCCCTGTAACGCGCCGTCACGTTTCCCTGTACCCCCC